>MCJB01052575.1:191860-212168 GCA_002018475.1 Nicotiana obtusifolia | reverse complement strand
GGGGAGTCATTGATTACACGGTAGTTGTACCCACGGCAAGTCATAGAGAAATTTTTATAATGACGTCGCACTGGTGGTCTATCTCCTATGAGAAGGTTGTGGGTGGCATGATTTCTTATGAGGTTCCTATGAAGAGTTTTACCTTCTATCCAGTAGAGAGTGTGTGCAACGATGTGTGTTCAGATCCCTTGAGGAAAGGGGCACGATTGTCACAAGGTCGAGTGTGCATTTGGGCTGATAATTTGGGATGCATTATGGTTGGCGCAATATGAGGTTATGAGAAATTCAGCTGAGTAACATTGTGGGATCATGGTAGTTAAAGAGGAGCGGTAATTATGAGTTCTTGGGTTTTATGATTGTGTCTTAAATCAACAAATGGGGAGTCTACCATCGGTGATCGGGTCACCTAGTCAGTGTTTTTATAGATTCTAGACTATGGGACGTATGTGGATTAGATATAATTTTAGGGGACAGACTTCAAGGATAATCCGAGCAAGAGATTTGCTAAGTGTGTGTCGTATTTCACCTCTGTAATATATGGAGGTTGTGGGAGGGCTCATATTTAATACCCATCTGTGGAGGTAGCGCGCAAGGGAAGGATTTGGGCGGTTATTTTCTTTTTGAAGTATTCTTGTGCTGATGAAGCACTAATTGTTCAGCATGGTTGGATATGTATTTGGGACTAGGATAGAGCTAGTGACTCTAAAGAAGGTTCCAATGAATTCAAGATTCAATATGTGATATCTAAGGATTTCTATATTTCTGTGTGACTGAAAATTCGAGATTTGTATTGGATTGTGGAAGAGACGTAGAGCATTTAGAAATCATTATCAGTTCGGCGAAATAGTGTTTGAGAGGTAGAGGAAACAATTTTAGATTCAGAGAAGGCCTCTTCAGAGCAAGTATTTCATTTTGAGGTACTATAGGACGTATAAGAGGGAACAAAGTGGCTTACCAGTCTTAGGATAACGAGATTTTATGTTGGGATCCATTGGGATGAGTTTTGATTGAGGTCCGTAGTATAAGTGGAAAGAGTAGCGTTGCCGTGGCGGGTCATAAGTAATCTGAAGGAGTTAAGTCCGTTTAGTAGTGGTTTGGTTTAGCACGGGGATGGGAATGATCGGTTCCTATGGTATTATAGCGCTTTACAGGTGTCTTTGTGGTAATGCTGTTGGGTTTGGCGGTCTGTGTGATTTAGGTGATCTGGAGGGATTCTATTCAGCTGCTTTGGTTATGTGCATATAGGTTCCGAAGAGCTTGCGATGATTTTGACCATGACTTGTGATGTTAAGCATATTTCTCTATGTGTTAATGTTACTTTACCCATGTTTTAACCGCTATTTGGTGTTGAAAATGTGCAACATATGCTAATTATTAGTTCGACTAATTAAATCGTGTGTGATTATTACGTTTGGAGTGCAAAAATATGAAGAAAAGATGCTCCAGCTATAGGAGAAGCAAAAAATGCCAGTTGAAGAAGCCTTAGCAGTGAAGTCTCAAGAAAGCCTCAAACTTAACATCAACACCTGGGCACAACAAAATTGAAGGAACAGAGGGTGGACACGAATCATCCACCCTAGAATTCGATGCTGGAAAATCCAAGCTGAGGCGGATGTGAAGCATACAACATAGCATTAATCCCTGAAGCTGACTCGGAAAAGAAACAGGAAAACTTTGGCCTACTACTTTTCTATGCAATATATAAGTTAAAAAACGCATCTTTTAGGTCATCGAACATACGGGGAAGCAGAGAAAAGCCAACATAGAGTTTAGAAACCATGGAATTCATCTTGAGTTCTTATTTTCCCTTCTTTTATTAATTTGTATGTATTCTTGGGAATTACTTGAGATTGCTACCATGACTATGTGTGGCTAAATTCATTTGTTCTTGGGTTATGATTTTACATAAATGTTGGTATTCGAATATTGATTTTACGAGTTAATTTATTGTATTGGGTTGTTTATTCATATCCCGAGCCTAATTATTATACTACCCAGCTAACACTGAAATACTATATATGAATCTTGAGTTGAACTTGAAAGAGGTAATTCTTGATTGCAATGGGTGTTACACCCCACACACACTTAAATAAACTATGGTAAGTGAGGATTCTAGCATGACTAATTTGCTGGAGACACGCTCGAAGCCAGAAGGTGGTCACACGTTTCAGTAGGTCTGCGTCAAATGTCTCCCCTGGCGCGGCAACCGGGGCGGATCAACCCATTTTGCATGTAGAAGCACTAGAAATTCCAAAGCTTGGTAACAATATAAAATGACAGTAAGGATCTTTCTCTTTCATTCTTAGAAGTATCACTAGAACTATTCCTCTCAAATACTCCGAACGCCCCGTTAGAATTTCCTAGCAAATCAAAGCAAAATCGAAGGTGAATCTGGATTTAGCAAGATTCAGGTTAAAGGAACTTGAAGTCGTTGCTGTAACACCCGTCGTCTGGTGACATTGATTTTAAAGATTCATTAAAGGCAAAGAACCACCATAGGAGTGTAATTAGATCTCCAGCAAGGTATGTAGGGCAATTTTCTTTCTTGGCATGAGTTAGTATAAGTCTCTCTTTCTTTATAATGACCTCTATACGGTAAGGATTGATACTCCTAAGTTCCCTCAGTGATGTTATCCAGTTCTTGTGCAATCTTGCCACTAGTATGTCTTTCAAGTCTACACGAATTCCAGTTGGGATCCTGTGGTCGGAGAGTATGATTCATTCTGAAGTTTAAAGTTGTTATCTCTTGAAACTAGTACTGCATTGCACTTATATATATGTATCTATTTTACTCTATCGAGCCGCACTATAGTAGATCGGGTACGACACCTATTGTGCAACCACTGATTAGTTGGCTATGATGAGGCATGATATGAGATATTACCGAGCCCATGTGTGGCCGGGTACGATGATGTGTGATCTGAGGCTACTGAGTCCTCTTGAGGCCGGCTACACCAAGTGCTGTTGAAACCGGGTACAACCAAGACCTCCTGCGGCCGGGTATGACCGAGTCCTCTATGAAGCCGGGTATGGAGTGGTGAAAATTTGCCCCAAAGAGTGGCTGAAGAGATATATATATATATAATGCCCCAATGAGAGGCATGGTTTTACAAAAGTTTGCATGCATTTATGATCCATGGTCCATAATTTTCCACGGTTTAGTTTACGTCCCTGATGGTTGTTTTCGGTATTCAGGTTGGATATATGACTCTGATTCACTTGTGCTTCTTAGTGTACATATCAGTACATTATCCATATTGACGCCCTTTCCTTTTTTGGGCGCTATGTTGTCCCCAAAGCTGAAGAGATATATACATATATATATATATATATATATATATATATAATGCCCCGATGAGAGGCATGGTTTTACAAAAGTTTGCATGCATTTATGATCCATGGTCCATAATTTTCCACAGTTTAGTTTACGTCCCCGATGGTTGTTTTCGGTATTCAGGTTGGATATATGACTCGGATTCACTTGTGCTTCTTAGTGTTACATATCAGTACATTATCCATACTGACGCCCTTTCCTTTTTTGGGCGCTATGTTCATGTGCGCAGGTACAGATAGACTCTGATTCACTTGTGCTTCTTAGTGTTACATACTCAGTACATTATCCGTATTGATGCCCTTTCCTTTTTTGGGCGCTATGTTCATGCGCGCAGGTACCGGTAGACCCGGTGATGCTCCTCCCCAGTAGGTGACCAATTCAGCTGTTAATTGTTGCTCTACACTCCTTCAGAGTAGCTGTTCATAAGTCGATAGGTACGGGGACAGATGTTATGAATGTTTTTGGTACGGTTGGGGCCTGTCCCGACCTAGTTGTGTATGTGTATGTCGCTTTTGGTACTCTTAGAGGCTTGCAAGTTTTTTGTATATTGATCGTTCGTTGTATGATGCCCTTTTACAATTGTGCTGCCCCTTTATATAGGGAGGGGAATGAGTTTTATATAAGGTAAAGAACCTATCCACAAGGTAAAAATATGCTTAGAATTAATGGCTTCAACGTCTTTATTGATTTCTGCTGTGATTCCCGCCGAGATATTTATGTATCACGAGATTTCTGGTCCTTCAGTTACGCAAATCTGATGATTTTATCCTAGAGTGTTTTACCTTAATCGACCTCAGCGATCTCGTCTCGGGCGCCTTGGCTTCGAGCTCCATTCCGATGGCATCCGGTCTTGGCCTTCACCTCTCGAAGTCTCAATCTTGGCCTATCGAGCAGTGACTCCAATCGGCACCGGTCGTACGAATTCGAAACCGATATTTCCTATGCAAGTGATCAAATTTGACCCCATACAGTGACCACCCCTCGAGTTTATGAATAAAAAGATGGAAAAGCACGTGTCGGTTGGCACGGGCCTCCGGGTGCCGTGTGCCGGTTGCACCTCCCGAGATTGGAGTGTGAAAAACTTGGTATTAGAGCAGGTCATCTTCTAGAGAGTCTGCAAGCCGTATCTAGTGGAGTGTTGTTTATGGATGATGTTACAACCCACATTTAAATAAAGTATGGTAAGTGTGGATTCTAGAGCAGTCAATCAGCTAGAGACACACTCGAAGCCAGAAGGTGGTCACACGTTTCTATAGGTCTTTGCAAAGTGTCTCACCGGGTGCAACAACCGAGGTGGGGCGGCCATTTTGCATATAGAAGCACCGAAAATTCCAAAGCTTGGTAACAATATAAAATGACAATAAGCTTCTTTCTTTTTCATTCTTAGAAGTATCACCAGAACAATTGAGCTTTTACTACTCATCGAGTCAAGTTTTTAATTTTTCTTTCGACTAGTTTTTTGATATTAAGTACTTTGCTTGATTGTGACGAATTAGGAGCCATGATAGACTACGGGATTTTGACCCAGAACCTGAGAGTGCATTTCACAGAAGGTTGAGAGAAGCTCAGCAGGCAAATAATCTACAAGCACTCATTTAAACTTCTTGTTGAAATGGCGAATGCACACCTATTGGCAGTACAAGAGGTGGCTATGCCCCAACATTGCTAATGTCACCTCCAGTATCGTTAAGCCTAGGATCACTGAGCATTTCGAGCTTAAGAAGAGCATGATATAGCTACTTCATGCAAATGGACAGTTTATGGGACTGCCACACGGGGACCTCCAACAACATATTCTGAATTTTTTGGAGATTAGTGATACTTATATCACTAACAGTGTCATGTCCGATTATGTCAGGATAACATTATTCCCTTTTTCTCTATCGGGAGAAGCCAAGAGATTATTGAAATCTGAGCTAGCTAACTCTATTACATCATGGAATGATTTGGCTCACAAGTTCTTGGCTAGGTTCTTTCCGTCTGGTAAAACTGCAAGGATAAGGAGTAAGATAGTTGCGTTCAAACAGAGAGAAAATGAATCACTTTATGCAACATGAGAGCGATTCAAAGGGCTAGAAAGAGAGTTTCTGCACTATAACCAGACCAACGAGGTGCTAGCTCATACTTTCATTGAAGGTCTTCACCCTGAAACAAAAATAGTGGTAGATGCAGAAGCTGGTGGTCAAGTATTGGAAAAAAACTTTGATGATATTTATGCGTTGTTGAATAAGTTTTCCAAAAGCAACCCAGATTGGCAAGGGAAAGCAGGCAGGCAAAGTCCATAAAGCTGCTGGGGTATTTGAATTGGATGTGGTATCAACATTATCTGTACAGGTAGAATATTTAGCAAATCAAATCAGCAAGATGAATGTGGCTCAAAACCAACATCATTTCCAACCAATGCAATAGGTTTAACCAGTACAGCGGGAGCATGTGTTTTGCGAAGTCTGTGGCGAGGGCCATACCAGTGATGTCTATCCAGTGAATCCACAGTCAGTTTACTTTGTGGGGAATGCTAATAGAGTCCAAGCTAATCAGAATCAATATGGTAATACTTATAATCCAAATTGGAGGAACCACCCAAATTTCTCCTAGGGTGGAAATCAGCCTACTTAGAACCAATTCAAACCTTAGCGTCAATATTAGCAGTTCCGCTCACCACAACCAGACCACTTCAAAAATTCGATGGGTAATATTGAGGAGACACTCAAGAAGATTATGGTTGATAATCAGAATCAAGCTACTGCCATTCAAAACTTAGAGCGACAAATGGGGCGACTTGCTTCCCCAGAACACCAGGCCAAGCGGGAGCATTACCTAGCAACACTGAGGCTAGTCCTAAGGCCCCTGTTAATGCTATTCCACTAAGGAATGAGACAGAATTAGAAGAAGTCCCATTTAAAGAGGTTGTGACAAAGCAACCACAATCCATAGTTGCCAAGCCACCACCTCCATTCCCTCAAAGATTGTAGAAATTGAAGGATAATGTAGCATACAATAAGTTCTTTGATATTTTGAAGCAGGTGCAGATTAACATTCCATCGATCGGCATTTTGGAAGAAGTGCCAAAGTATGCAAAGTACATCAAAGAAATTATGGCAAACAAACAAGCTGACTGAGTTTGAGCCTGTAGCAACACTACGGAATGTAGTTCCAGAATTCAGAATAAGTTGCCTCCTAAATTAAAGGACCAAAGAAGTTTCACAATAAGTACTTGGGCAAGCATTATGCAATCTTGGGGCAAGCATAAACTTGATGTCGTTGTCTGTGTTTCGACACCTAGGGTTGGGAGATCATCGACTACAATGATGGTATTGCAATTGGCAGATGGATCCTTAGCTAGTCTCGAGGGGGTCATTGAAGATGTGCTGGTCCAAGTTGGCACATTCATATTTCCAGCTGATTTCATCATCTTGGATTACAAGCCCGATCAGGAAGTCCCATTTATTTTTTGGACTTCCATTCCAAGCCACTGGCCGAGCAATTATTGATGTCTATGAAGGACAAATAACCATGAGAATGGGAGATAAAGTAGAGGTTTTCAATGTATACCGAGCACTCAAATTGCTTGCACACTATAAAGATTTAGCCATGATCACAATTATGGATGATGAATTGGCAGGCACAACGCCATACTTGGTGATTGAAGATCCTCTAGGAAGAGCTTTAATAGATGATGAAGAAGAAGAGGATGAGCTGGTGGAAGAATTTGTACAAGTTTTGAACATGACATGCCAATATGTCAACAGATTGAAGAGATATGAGGAAATTGACGGTCCATTGACATTGACACCACCTATGCCATCTAATGAGGAGGCTCCAAAATTAGATGGGGGCATTATCAAGTGGCTGGATGCGGGGATCATATATTTTTTTTTACAGCAATTGGGTGAGCCGTGTACAATGCGTACCTAAAAAGGGAGGCATGACATTTGTGGCAATGAGCAAAATGAGTTGATACCTATTAGAACAGTAACGGGCTAGAGGGTATGCATTGATTACAGGAAACTCAACAAGCCTATGCGCAAGGACCATTTTCCTCTCCCTTTCATTAATGAGATGTTGGACAGGCTAGCCGGACATGAATATTATTTCTTTCTGGACTTGGATGAGGTAGTGTGTAATATTTCGCACACCGAGAAGCTTTTCATTAGAGGGGATTTCAATAGCCATTTCGGGGCTAATGCTGGGGGTTATGACGATATGCATGGAGGGTTCGAATTTGGAGATAGGAATAAGGGAGGTACTTCACTGTTGGATTTCGCTAGAGCTTTTCATTTTGTGGTAGCTAACTCTAGTTTTCCAAAGAGGGAGGAGCACTTGGTCAGTTTCCGGAGTACGTTTGATAGGACGCAGATAGACTATCTTCTCCATAGGAAATATGATAAAGGTCTTTGCACGGATTGCAAAGTCATCCCGAGAGAGTGTCTCACGACCCAACTAGGCTCCTGGTAATGGTTCTGGGGATCAAGAGGAACAGAAAGAAGAGAGTAGTGTGCAGTCAACCTAGAATCAAGTGGAGAAACTTGATTAAGGACAAAGCTCAGGAGTTGGGGGATAGGTTGCTGGCAATGGGAGCCTGGAAGAGTAGTGGGGATGCGAATACGATGTGGGCCATGACAACGAACTAAATTAGACAAGCTACGAGAGAGGTTTTAGGGGTTACGAAGGGATACCCTGGGAGACATATATGGGACTGGGTGGAATGTAGAGGTCTAAGGTAAAGTTAAAGTCAAGAAAGTGGCTTATTTGAAACTAGTGGAGAGCAAAAACGAGGAGGATAAGAGGATGAATTGAGAATGTTATAAGAAGGCAAAGAAAGAGCGAAGTTAGCAGTTAGGGCAGCTAAGACTGCTGGCTTTGGATGCATGTATGCGGAACTTGGGAGCAAAGGCGGGGACAAGAAGTTGTCCAGGTTAGCCAAAGTGAGGAAGAGGAAGGCTCGTGACTTGGACCAAGTGAAATGAATCAAAGATGAGCACGACATAGTATTGATGGAAGACACTTATATTAGATGAAGATGGCAGACATACTTCCACAGACTGTTGAATGAGGAGGGGGACAGAAGCATTGTGCTGGGTGAGTTGGAGCACTCTGAGAGTTGGCATAATTTTGGCTATTGTAGGCGTATTAAGGTCGAAGAGGTAATGGGAACGATGCGTAAGATGAGCAGGGGTAGAGCAACTGGACCAGACGAGATTCCGATAGATCATGGAAGAGTGTGGGCCGTGCAGGCGTGGAGTAGCTTACGACGTTGTTTAATGTTATCTTTAAGATGAAGAAGATGCCTGAATAATGGAGGTGGAGTACGATGATTCCCTTGTACAAGAACAAGGGTAATATGCAGAACTACAATAATTATAGGGGTATCAAGCTGTTGAGTCATGCTATGAAAGTTTGGCAAAGAGTGGTGGAATTCAAGGTGAGGAGAAGTGTGTCTATTTTTGAGAATCAGTTTGGATTCACGCTGGGGCAATCGACTGCTAAAGCCATTTCATTTGGCAAGGAGATTGGTAGAGCAGTATAGGGAGAGAAAGAAGGACTTACACATGGTGTTTATAGACCGGGAAAAGGCGTACGATAAAGTCCCGAGGGAGGTTATGTGGAGATATTTGGAGGTTAGCAGCGTTAAGATAGCATTCACTAGGGTAATCAATGACATGGATGATGGTGCTAAGACTCAGGTGAGGACAATGGGAGGTGACTCGAATCACCTAGTACTGATGGGGTTGCACTAGGGATCGACTTTTAGCCTATTTGCTCTGGCGATGGATGTGTTGATGTGGCACATTCAAAGGGAGGTGCCATGGTGCATGTTATTTTCCAATGACATAATGCTGATTGATGATATGAGAGGCAGGGTTAATGCGAGGCTGGAGGTCTGGAGATAGACCCTAGAGTCTAAATGTTTCAAGTTGAGCAGGACCAAAATGGAATACTTGGAGCGTAAGCTCAGTGACAAGACTAATGAAGCGGACGTGGATGTGAAGCTTGATACCCAAGTCATCCCGAGGAGGCGTAGTTTCATGCATCTCGGGTCTATAATCCAAGGTAACGGGGAGATTGATGATGGGTCTCCCATCGTATTGGTGCGGGATGGATGAAATGGAGGCACACATCCAGTGTTTTGTGTGATAAAAAGGTGCCACCAAAACTTAAGGGTAAGTTCTATAAAGTGGTGATTAGACCTGCTACGTTGCATGAGGCTGAGTGTTGGCCAGTCAAGAACTCCCATGTTTAGAGGATGAAAGTAGCAGAAATGAGAATGCTGAGATGGATGTGTGGGCATACCAGGAGAGATAAGATTAGGAAAAATTTTATTCGGGACAAAGTGGGAGTGGCCCTCCTGGAGGACAAGATGCGGGAGTTGAGGCTGAGATGGTTTGGGCGCGTGCAGAGGAGAGTACAGATGCTAGTGTTAGGAGGTGTGACAGGCTGGCCGTGGCGGGGTTGAGAAGGGTAGAGGTAGGCCGAAGAAGTATTGGGGAGAGGTGATTAGGAAAGAAATGGTGCTACTTCAGCTAACTGAGGACATGACCTAGGATAGAAGGGTCTGTAGGTCGAGGATTAGGGTAGTAGGCTAGTAGGTAGTCGAGAGTTCCCCATTTTTATTTTATTAGTATTAGTAGCTCTCTTGTTTTTTTTGTATTCTTTGACCTCTAGTATTTGCTTATTGTATCATATTTTCTATTTTGTTATTATTTGATCCTACTTTCTCTTATACTTGTTGTTGTTGTTATTGTTCTTGCTATTGTAATCTTTTCCCCTTTTCCTTAACATCCTTTGTCTCCCGATTCTTTCTCTATTCTTCCTCTTTCTTCTTCATCTTCTTCCCTTCTCTCTCTTTTCACCTTTTCTTAGCAGCTGGTCTATGGGAAATAACCTCTCTTTCTTGTCAGGTAGGGGTAAGGTCTGCATACACACTACCCTCCCCAGACGCCAGTTGTGGGATTATACTGGGTAAGTTGTTATTGTTGTTGATGGTTACTCCGATTACAATCAGATAGTGATAGCACCAAAGGATCAGGAAAAGACTACCTTTAACCCTATGGCACCTTCAGCTTTAAAAGGGTGCCATTCGGGTTATGCAATTTAGCAGTGACTTTTTAAAGGTGTATGATGGCTATCTTCACCGAATGGTGGAGGAATTCGTGGAGGTGTTCATGGATGATTTTTCAGTCTTCGGGTTGTCCTATGATAATTGTTTGAAGAACTTAGAGTTGGTGCTGGCACACTGTGAGGAAACATACCTGGTGCTTAATTGGGAGAAATACCATTTTATGATTAAGAAAGTATGAATTGAAGTGGATAAGGCTTAGGTGGAGGTTGTTGAAAAATTACCACCACCCATTTCTGTTAAAGCTGTCCGCAGCTTCTTGGGACATGTAGATTTTTATAGATATTTTATTAAAATATTTTCAAAAATTGCTAATCCCTTGTGCAAGCTACTGGAAAAGAATGCTGCATTCAAGTTTGATGATGCTTTTTTGAAGGCATTCGAGGAACTGAAATTGAAGTTGGTGAATGCACCAGTCATAGTGCACCTGATTGGAGTCCACCATTTGAGTTAATGTGTGATGCGAGTGACTTTGCGATTGGGGATATGCTTGGACAGATGGAGAACAAAGTGTTTCACTCAATCTATTATGCCAGCAAGACCCTAACTGATGCACAACTCAATTACACCATGACGAAAAAAGAATTGTTACTAGTAGTCTATGGTTTTGAATAGTTTCCGTCCTACTTAGTTGGAATGCATGTGATAGTTTACACGGATCATGCGGTGATTAGGTATTTAATTTCTAAAAAGATGCTAAGCCAAGACTAATTGGATGGGTACTTATTTTGCATGAATTTGACTTGGAAATCCGTGGTCGAAAGGGCACAGAGAATTAGGCGACTGGCCACTTGTCAAGGCTAGAAAATCATGAGCATGTGGAAGAAGGAGGGGTGATTAAGGAGACGTTCCCAGACGAGCAACTCTTTGCAGTCAAACATGATCCGCCACCATGTGATGCAGATTATGTGAATTTCCTAGTCAGCGGAATTCTTCCTCTAAAAATGCCATCAAAAGGGAGGAAACGGTTCCTACTTAACGTAAATTGCTACTTCTGGGATGAGCCATTCTTGTATCGGCAATGTGCTGATCAACTGATGAGAAGATGTATTCCGAAAAAGGAGGTGGAGCAGATTTTGTATGATTATCACTCTTCACCTTATGGGGGTCATCACGGTGGTGATAGAGCAGCTGCAAAAGTTTTCTAGTCAATTCTACTGGCCAACTCTGTTTAAAGATGCCCACTCATTTGTGAAGAAGTGTGATCGGTGTCAGAGAACTGGAACTATCACTAGAAAGAATGAGTAACTGCTCAGAAACATTCTTGAGGTGGAGACTTTCCATGTTTGGAAGATCGATTTTATGGGTCCATTTCCATCATGCGGAGGGAACAATTACATATTGTTAGTAGTGGATTACGTGTCTAAGTCGGCGGAGGCCATTTTCTCTACCTACCAACGATGCGAAGGTAGTAGCTAACTTTTTCAAGAAGAATATTTTTGCACGTTTTGGGACCCCTCGAGCCTTAATAAGTGATGAAGATACGCATTTTTGTAATAGAATTTTGAACAACGTTCTAGCTAAATACGGGGTCCAGCATAAAGTTGCCACTGCATGTCACCCTCAGATGAGTGGGCAAGAAGAGGTATTAAAAAGAGAAATAAAGCAAATTTTGGAAAATTCGGTCAGTGCAAATAGGAAAGATTGGGCAGCCAGTTTAGATGGCAATTTATGGATGTATTAGTCTGCATATAAGACACCCATTGATACCTTGTCTTGCAGGTTGATCTATGGAAAAGCATGTCACCTTCTAGTTGAGCTCGAACGCAAGGCTTTTGGGCCGTCAAAAAGCTAAATATGGATATGGAGTTGGTGTGTGAGAAAAGATTTCTCCAATCAACGAGCTAGATGCTTTCAGGCTATATGCATATATCATGACAAGTCATATAAGGAAAAGGCCAAAAGGGGGCATGAAAAGGACATCAAGCATCGCCATTTCGAGCCAGGCCAGTTGGTACTGCTATTCAATTCTAGGTTGAAGTTGGTTCCTGGAAAATTAAAGTCGAGATGGTCTAGACATTTTTAAATAGTGTGTGTGACACCATATTGGGCTATAGAGTCAAGAGCACCAAATTCGGAAGAAACGTTCTTGGTCAATGGCAAAGAATCAAGCGCTATTGGGGTAGTGATATGGATCGTCACAAGTCCTCAATTGCCTTGAAAGATGCTTAAAAATTGGTATCTTCGTGTTGCAACGTTAAATCAAAGCGCTTCTTGGAAGGTAACCCAAGCATTTTAAAGTTGAAGTGGAAGATTGGTTGAGCTATGAATTAAATCATTTAAAGGTGGACAACTAAGGAAAAACAAAGTTTTATTTGAAATGAGGAATACAAGTTATTGAAATAAAAAGAATAAAAGAAAGAAAAAGTTGCATGAGAAAAAATGTGTTGAAAAAGAAATTAAAAAAAAAGGACGTCCTTGTTGCTTTAAAGGGAAAGAAGAAAAAAATAAATAAAGGGAGAGATTGGGTGTTGAGAAATTGTTTTATAAAGGAGGTATTTGAAGAAGTGCAAATGTGTTGTTATTAATTATGTTGTAAGTGCTTGGAGAAGAAGGGAGGCAACCCAAGGGTGTATGTGTTGCATCTCTCTTGGCACCAAAAATTAAAGGACCAACTGCACAAGGCAGTGAAGTGTGGCCATCGCGACCAAGGTCGCATCCCAAAAACATTAGGAAACAAAGGCAGACACGTCGCGTCCCTATTAGTGTGCCCAGGTAAGTGTTTTGTTTAAAACACTTTAAACGCCCCTTTTCCCATTCTCCCCCTTTCCTCTCACATAAACACCACCCCTCAACGCAACTTCCCACCTCGCACCACCACTGCCTTCAACTCTGGCGTGGCCAGGTACGTACTTCACCCTTTTCTTCTCTCTTCTCTCTTCTCTCTTTGGTAGCTGCAGAATCCCACCCCCAATTCCCCTTGGTTAGGTTTAATCAATTTGAATTCTACACATGACACTAAGAGGGAAATTGAAATTTTTGGGGCTTTTATTGTTCTCTATGAGTAATTCGTGTGGTTGCAAGATGATAAACTAGAATTCCCTTCATCTCGTTAATTTTGGAAGGATATTTGAATTACCAAACTGTTAGAATAAGCTAGTCAAAACAGTTGCACTCTACTTGTTCGACAAATTACATGTGAAGTAAATTTATGCATCAACAAAGTCTGTGTAACCGAGCGGCATCAGTATATGAAAGTGAATGAGTATGGGGTGTTCTGGGTTTGTCTTTAACTGTCTTCACAAGCTGCTCAAGGCTTGTTGCAATTGGAATCGAGTAGATAGTCTTGCAGCATTAAGTAGTAAA
Source organism: Nicotiana obtusifolia (assembly GCA_002018475.1). Lineage (NCBI taxonomy): Eukaryota > Viridiplantae > Streptophyta > Magnoliopsida > Solanales > Solanaceae > Nicotiana > Nicotiana obtusifolia. The sequence continues at coordinate 198,411 of MCJB01052575.1, read as the reverse complement.
CAAACTCTTAGGAAGCCCTTGCGAGTTAGTTAAGCTTAGTGTGGACAATGCATATTAAGGAGCACGAGTGATTACTCATCCAGTCGCTTATGTGGTAAAGGAAATACTGAAGCTTGCTTTTCTTGAGTAGTTTCTTGATATGTTGAAGTGGTGCTAGTTAACCATTTTGAGTGGTATCTTGCTCAACTTTGTACCTGAAGCTTTACAATCCTGAGAACTCACTGTTAAACTCATTGTTGTGCAGGTACATAGGTATCACAATGGTGGCAACAAGCAAAACGTCTAAGCAACAACAAAGAGATAATGACAATCAACCACCCAAAATGCCTATTGGAAAGGCAACAGGTGAGAAAATCCAATAGAATTAAAGGAAGCAGATTAAGAAAGAGAAAAGAAAGAGAAAAAGCAACCTACTAAGTAGTTGCTTGATGAGCCTGAGCAAGAAATCGAGGAACGAGAGGAAGAACCACTGGTGCGGAGGAATGCTAAGAGGGGTACCACAAGAACATTGTGAAGGCCGTCAAGTAAGGGATAGAGTAGAGCGAACTTGTGCCTATGCAGACTAATCCTTATCCATAAAACAAATTAATATAAAAGATAAAGGAAATTAGAAGTTTAACTTAGAATCTGAATCTGAGTCAGATTTGGACTATGAGCTCGCAAATGTCAACATGAGCAGCGAAGATGAGGGTAAACCAGTTAAGCGAGCTGCTTAGGAGGAGAATTTCGTTAGTGAAAAAACATTTCGGGCTTATGAGAAAATCTTGAATTCCAAGAAATACACTCCAGAAAAACCAATAAACATTGGAACACTAAGGAAAAATTACCTAGACTTTCTGAAATCACTCCGAGATGTACGACAACGGGGACCTATCTTGAAGGGCCACGACAAGGTCAGTCTTATTATTGTCCAAGAGCTCTATGTCAATTGGCGTCATTCACGGGGATGCATTGTGAGAGTATGAGGGGTGGATAACAATGTCTCATCTGAGGCTCTAAATAGGTTCTTAGGGGTACCACCCACGCCAACGGACATGTATGACTCTATATGCAAAGTGTCCGATCAAATCTTCAGTCTGTCACATGTCCTACTAGGAAAGCTGCAAAATGGAAGCATGGAAGTGTTGATTACCACTCTTTGGCTATGGAGTTCATGAGCGCACTAGCACGTGTCGTGTTGAATTTTATATGCAATCTCTTTATGCCGTGCCAACACAAAACTCATGTCCCTAGATACGAAAAACTAGTGTTGTATGCATTACTAGAGGAGATCCCGCTCAACTTAGGAGCCATCATTCACGAACAAATGTAACACACTAGAATGAACTATAAGTGGAATTTGTTCTATGCAAATACCTTATATACTTATTTGACAGAGATGGGTGTGCTATAGGACAAGGAGAATGATGACATAAAGGCTTAAGCTCTAGGACCATATGATGTTATTGCTGTCCAGGAGCCAAGAAAGGGGAGAACTTCTAAATTCACTACTCAGCAGTTATTTGAGCAGATGAGAGCAAAATGCAAGAGAATAGGGCCGAGTTGATTGTGACTCGCCAAGAGTTAAGTGCTACTAGAGGTGAGTTGATTCAGACTCGTGCAAATCTGAGCCGAGCCCAAACTGAGCAGGCTACTATGGGAGGTAGCACTACTCCTACGTGCTTTGGTTGAGCATACATATATAGACATTTAACAGTTATTTACACCCTCGACTACTGCACCATCTGCTTTTGCTCTTCCTATGGTCCCGAGGTCTACATCCATCGTACCCATTAAGATCGCTGTGCCACATTCTATAGATATAGCTCCACCTAGCGTTGATAGGGCCGTGACCAAGCCTCCCAGTCACGAGGGTACTATTGTTATGCCATAGGGGGCCATGATAGATGTCGTGGATGCTTCGAGCACTCAATCGGTTGTTTCTACTACTTCTATCCCGACTGTTTCTACTAGTGAAGCTCCGGCTTCCCTAACCACTGTCACCATGGCAGTTGGGCCACATATTGCAGTTGATGTTGTTGCTTCTGATGCTCCTCCACAGGCCACAGAGCAGACTTCCATATCGACTTGAGGGAGCTTTTTATCACCCTACTATGCTTTATTTGTGTGCATTGGGGAAAACACATGATTCTTAGCATGGGTTAGGGGTTATTCATTCTTTTGTGGATGAATGTACTTAATTATTACTATTTTTCCTGCTTTTGATATTTTTGGGGCTATAATATTCACTGAATTGATAGCCTATGATAGTTAGTAGTTTAGTCTATGAGTAGTAACTCTTAGTCTCTGGTAGTTTCTTTTTTTTAGTGAGTAGTATTATAGTAGTTTGTAGTTTCAACTTGCTTAAAAAAAAAGAAAAAAACTGAAAAATAGAAAGTATTGGACTTTTTTCAATGACGGACTACCCGGACAGTTTTCTCGAGAGATTAAGGTCATTATAAAAAATACAAATAGATTTTCATTGTATTCTTGGCATTAGTAACGTATTAGGAAATTTTGAAAAAAAATAGAAAAATGAAAAAGCAAAATTTTTATTTTTATTTTTTTCCCTAAATAGTTAGATTGGGTTTAATCTACTAGGCAATAAACCCCCTTAGTTTTTCTTTGGGCATTTATTCTTTTTCAAGGGATGAATTTTTGAACCGGGTAATTTTTATTTATTTATTATTTATTTTTAGAGTTGTGTAGGATATAGAGATTCAGACTGAATTTGGCACACTTACTGACTTATTTAATACCAGCAGAGTTAGGCCTGTACATGTGAATTATAACTTTTCCCATGAGTTTTTGAGAACTATTTGTTCTTTGAAAAATGAAATAGCTTGTTTTGTGACACTTAGGCTCATTCTCTTGTATGTTGCACTAACTATTGTGCCTGGTGCATTAAGATTGTGGCCTAACTCTAGACTTGCTTTGATTGAGAGTTTGAATGTAGCAATCCTAATTGAACCATTTTCCATTCTGTGGTGAGATTTTTGTGTAGTTCCATGTTATACATTTATGTCTAGAACTTGCCCTGCATGTGAGTTGAAGCGAAACCTTAGGTTTTGCTCAGTTTAAAAAGTGATTTTAGGCCTTCTTTGACCTGTTCGAGATTTTCTAGCTTACCCTGTGTTATTTGACCCTAGTAAGACCCGTTGTGCGAAACCTTAGGTTTTGTTCAGTTTAAAAAGTGATTACAAGCTTTGATCTTTTTTTTTATATGCTGAATCATCTATCTTTTGAACCTTACTTCTTTGAGCACTTATAAAAGCATAATGCGTTAATAGCTAAAGTTGAATGGGAAGATTGGTTGAGCTATGAATTAAACCATTTAAAGGTGGACAGCTATAGAAAAAAAAAGTTTTATTTGCAATGAGGAACACAAGTTATTGAAATAATAGAAGAAAAGAAAGAAAAATTGCATGAGAAAAGATGTGTTGAAAAAGAAACAAGGAAAAAAAGGATGTCCTTGTTGCATAAAAGGGAAAGAAGAAAAAAAATAAATAAAGGGAGAGATTGAGTGTTGAGAAAAATTTATAAAAAGAAGGTACTTGAAGAAGAGGAAGTGTGTTGTTATTAATTATGTTGTAAGTGCTTGGAGAAGATTAGTTACTATTACCCATATTCATCCTACCCGTCCCTTAGACTATATTGCAACCTTTAAAAAGTCCTAATTAATTTTAGACTGAGTAAGCCTACATTAGTAGAGATTTACATAATGGACAAGCCTATAGTAACGTTTGTGCGCATGGTGAACTTCTTTGACAGAGTGAGTGATTTCTTCCATTGTTTGAAGTCCTTAAATAACGTTCAGATTGTATTTGAGTGTGTGGACTATCTCTCTTTAATTTGTGGTGAGGGCAAATGCTTCATGATGGATAGGTGACTTTATTAGGCTCTTCAGTCAAAGTAAGTAAGTTGGCTTGAAAGTAGTTATGTTAGGGAGTCCTTTTTTGAGGTTGAGATGTCCCGAATTTGCTATTTGATTATTTTGAACTGTTTAAAATTGTGCTTGGCATGTTTTGAACATGGGGAGGTAAGCTATATACAAAGGGCTAATTGTTAGTATCCACCAAAGTTATAGGTGTGCTTGAGCTTTATTGAAAAGTTGTGGCTTGATAGTTATGAGCTTAATATTTTTCGGTCTATTATAAGTTGATTTTACTTTGATCGAGGACGAACAAAGGTTTAAGTGTGAAATGGTAATATTGGGTATATTTCCATATGTTTAGCGTTATTTTACCCATGTTTTAACTGCATTTTGGTACTATTTGGTGTTGAAAATGCCCAATATATGTTAATTATTAGTTTTTTCGACTAATTAAATTGTGTGTGATGAGTTAGGAAGTTTGGAATGTAAAAATATGAAGAAAATATGCTCCAGATATAGGTGAAGAGGTTGGATGCCAGTTGAAGCAGTCTTAGCAGTGAGGTCTCAAGAAAGCCTCCTGCTTAGCATCTGCACCTGGGCGCAACAAAGTTGAAGGAACAGAGAGTGGACGCGAAGCATCCACCTAACATCCGATGCTGGGAAATCCAAGCTGAGGCGGGCGTGAAGCATCTAGCTTAGCATCAATCCTTGAAGCTGATTCGGAAAAGGAAAAGAAAAACTTTAGCCCACGACTTTTGTACGCAATATATAAGTTAAAAATAACATCTTTTACGTCATCGAACATATGGTGAAGCAGAGAAATGCCAACATAGAGTTCATAAGCCATGGAATTCGTCTTGAGTTGTTATTTTTCCCTTCTTTTATTGATTTTTATGTATTCTTGGAAATTACTTGATATTGCTACCATGACTATGCGTGGCTAAACTCATTTGTTCTAGGGTTATGATTTTACATGAATGTTGATATTAGAATATTGATTTGAGGAGTTAATTTATCATATTGGGTTTTTTATTCATATCATGATCATAATTATTTCACTGCCTATCTAATAGTGAAATACTATATCTGAATCTTGAGTTGAACTTGAAAGAGGTAATTCTTGATTGCAATAGAATTGAATAGAGCGCGACATTGAACCTAGTCATTGGGGAATTGATTTGCTAATACGGATAGAAATATACCTATTTGCCATGCTTAGCCAATTGCATAAGAAATTGTTCATGCATTCTATTTATCGGTAATCTTATAGGAATATGGAGTTTAGAATAAATTGAATAGGCAAGTAGAAGTTGTCAAATTTCTACGTGTATTATTATCCTTATAGGTTAATAATCAGATAAATTAATAAGTCGATTTAATTAAAGCAGTCAACAGAATTGTTATTTAACCATGACTATGGAATATCATTCCTCATTGAATTCAACCCTTCGTGCTAAGTGTGCTAGTTAATTAGTTCTTCTTTTAATCGCAACTCTAGTTAGTCGAATTAGTTAAACAAAAATCACCTTGAAATTGTTCTTGACTCGATAAATAAGAATGTGCTTGATTTAGTTGATAATTGATCATAAGTCCTTGTGGGAATGATACTCTAATCACTCTTTATTACTTGCATGATCGCGTATACTTGCGTGTGCGATTTAGGCCAACAACTTGCAATTGGTGCCTTCTACATGCATCGTAAATTTGTTGCGTGCTATGTTTTTGTACTAAATGAAGCGTAGAGGAAGGTTTGTAGTTGATGGAGTGTGTATCCTATTCGTGATTCAGAGTTGATAATGAGATTCTCGTATTTTCATATATTATCATGATTAATGCGATAAGCTGTGTGGAATTGGGACTGCATGAACAAGGTTGCAGTTCAATTTTGAAAGGAATGCCATGAGTTCTAGGCAGTGTGAGGTCTTTCAAGTGTTTAAGAGTATGGTAAAGCTATTTTGTATCGCTTGAGGAGGGTGTGTTTTGTGGAAGATCCATTGTGCATTGACTGCGTGTCACGACCCAAGCCAGAGGGCTGCGACTGGCACCCGGACCCTGCTCGCCGGGCGCCGGCGTACCTTTCATTAAAACCTCTCTTATTGCCTATAAGGACTGACGAGTCTAGTATAAATAGCAAACAACAATCCACATCAACTCAAACTTGCAGAATGATAACATGTACATGCATATATATATATATATATACATCATGGCCAACAAAGCTGCAATGCAAAAATGTACGACAAAATACATTTGCCGACAAGGCAATCCAACTGTACATAAGCCCACCCCTTGTTTATGAGCCTCTACTGGAACATACATGATGCAACCTGTGTCAGAACAGCGCCCTGACATGCCCATAATGCCTATAACAAAAATACATACCAAGACTACGGCAAGTCCGAAGGATGGATCACGCCAATATTCGCTGAACTGGACAGCCGACTGTGGTGGGGGAGCCTCGTCTATCTGTCTGTCCGGACCTGTAGCACGACATGCAGCGCCCACAAATAAAAGGACGTCGGTACGAATAATGTACTGATTATGTAAGACAGGAACATAATATAAGAACAATAATATGCATCAGGATAAGAAACATACAACCTGTACCATCTGAATGCCTCTGAGGGCGACTAACCATGAGATGCCTAATGTGCATATGCATATATATATATATATTCCTTCAAAAATCATCATATAC
>MCJB01052575.1:178886-191478 GCA_002018475.1 Nicotiana obtusifolia | reverse complement strand
GGCCGACTATAGCGTGGCTCGGTAGAGTAAAATAGATATTGCATGCTGACTCATAGGATTCACTCTTTCTGAATCTTTCAATTGACGTAAGGTCAAATGAACAATACACATCAAACCTCCCATAGGAGGGGAAACAATATAAGCACTCCTAACTTCTAAGAGTAGAGTATCTTTGGGGACTCGTTCATTGCGTTGTGTACAATTAGAGTCATGCAAAAGAAGGAAAGGGATAGTCTCACATACCTCGTATTCTCTGCACTAATTTCAAGCTACGCACTGTCACGATTCCTTAGTCTACAATCAAAGAAACGATTCTAACGTTATCCTCTAAACGTTATAGTTACAATCAACCACAGCCCTAAATTTATATGGTGTTTCTCCACACCCTTCTTCCTCCAAAACTCCACAACAATAGTAGTAAGACATGCAACCCAACAGCAATCCCGAAACAACCACAACCCAGTCAATTACTAGTGATTAGCTTGAACCCATGGCTTCCGATCACCATCCAGTGGGTTCTTACATGCATAGAACGAATTTCCAAGAATTTCTAAGAGAAATGATGTAAAGGAGAGCAGTAACTTACCTTGCATGTTGGATAACTCAGCCCTGTTCCTTGGTTCTTCATCCTCTAGGTTTTTACTCCAAATTAGGGCTTGAAGGAGGGAGAAAATCAGTTAGGGCTTTTTTCCTTATTTCTTCAATCTCTAGACCTTACTCTCAATTTGAGCTTGAAGGAGAGGGGAATTTGATTAGGGCTTGTGTGGGATTTTGAGAAGGGTTGCAGGGCTCCCTATTTCGTTTGGCTTTTAAGGTTGGAAGTAAAGGTGAAACATTTGGGTTATACTCCTTTTAAAGGTCGGCAATTAAGTGACACACGTGTCTGATGCCTACAGGTCTGCAATCGCATTTACGTCGCAGAACCAACATGCGGTTCGCATTCTGGACGCAAAACTCAGCCCAGAAATCTATCTCATTCTGCGACATAAGGGGTCTGATTTGTGGTCCGCATTTTCGGTATGCAATCGCATACTGACCGCATTCCCTACATAGATTTCTACCTAGAAATCTATTTCAGTATGTGATACATTAGTCATGATATGCGGTTCGCATTTCAGAAATGCGATCGCACTTATGACCGCATTTCTGGCACTGGTCTTTGTCCAGAAGTTTGTCTTGGTCTGCGATTTCAGTGTCAGATATGCGGCTCGCATGTGGGCTTTGCGGTAGCATACCCAGCTTTGCGATGCCTTTTTCTCTTTTTTTAACTTTTGGACTCTTTTTTGGTTCTTAGATCCTTATACGTAGACTATCTTACGGCACAATCTAACGTACGAAATTTCGAGTTGTAACACTCTCCCCCCCTTTAAGAACATTCGTCCTCGAATGTAAAGGTCTATGGGGATTTAACTCAACGTATAGACCTATAAGAGTACGCAAATTCATGGACATGTGCATTATCTGCATATTACTATTTTGTATTAAGAAGGAGTATTTTCAGTTTATAGGTTACCTCAGAAAGGCGTTTCTGCCCTTAATGCGTCCTGCGTTCTCCCGGCACCCTTATTATCTCCACTCTGGAACAAGTAAGGGTATTTAGACTTCATCTCCTCCTCTGCCTCCCATGTCATTTCTTCCGTATTCTTATTCCTCTACAATACCTTAACGGAAGCTACATCCTTTGTTCTTAGCTTGCGAACTTGTTGGTCTAATATCACTACTAGTACTTCTTCGTATGATAGATCCTTTGTAATTTGTATATATTTGATAGGGACGACTCGAGAAGGATCTCCAATACATTTCCTTAACATAGATACATGAAATACCGGATGGACAAGTTCCAATTCGGATGGCAATTCTAACTCATAAGCAACATGTCCAATTCGTCAAAGAATTTTATATGGACCGATATACCTTGGACTCAGCTTACCTTTCTTCATGAAACGCATGACACCCTTCATTGGAGAGATCCTCAGAAACACCCAATCACCAACCTCAAATTCCAAGTCACGACGTCGGACATCGGAATAGGACTTTTGCCTACTTTGTGTTGTCCTCAATCGTTCTTGTATCATCTTCACCTTCTCAATGGCTTGGTGAATCAAATATGGTCCATATAACTCTGTTTCACCGACAACTGGCGATCTACATCTCCTTCCATATAGTGCCTCGTATGGGGACATCTTAATACCGGAGTGGTAGCTATTATTGTAGGCAAATTCTATGAGTGGAAGATGATCATCCCAATTTTCCTTAAAATCTAAAACACATGCTCGTGGTATATCTTCTAGTGTCTGAATAGTACGTTCAACTTGTCCGTCAGTCTGCGGATGAAAAGCCGTGCTGAGATTCACCTGGGTGCCCAAACCCTTCTGAAAAGATCAAAGTTAGCCGTAAATTGAGCTCCTCGGTCTGATATAATAGACACCGGCACACCATAGAGTTTATCAATCTCCCTATATACAACTTCACATAGTCTTCAGCTGTGTAGGTTGTCTTAACTGGCAAGAAATGGGCACATTTTGTAAGTCGATCGACTATCACCTAGATGGAGTCGAACTTAAGATAAGAACGAGGTAATCCCAAAATGAAGTCCATATTAATCACCTCCCATTTCCAGGTTGGAATCTCTATATTCTGAAGTAATCCACCGGGTTTTTGATGTTCTACCTTTACTTGTTAACAATTGGGACACTGGGCTACGAATTCCGCAATAGACTTTTTCCTGCTATCCCACCAAAACTGCTCTTTGACATCATGATACATCTTTGTCAAGCCGGGATGGATGGAATATCGGGATTGATGAATCTCATTCATAATCTTCTCTCGCAACCCTGCCACATTAGGCACACATAATCGGCCCTGGTATCTTAGTGTTCCATCTCCTCCAATTTCAAAAGCTGAAATTTTACCCTGCTGAATGCCCTCTCTCAATTGTACCAAGTTGGAATCTTCATACTGCCGTGCTTTTACCTCGGCTACCAGAGATGATTCTGATGTATTATGTACAATAACACCTCCGTCCTCAGAGTCTAATAATCTGATTCTCATATTGGCTAGCTGATGAAGCTCTTTAGTCAATTCCTATTTACCTGCTTCAGTGTGTGCTAAGCTTCCCATTGACTTACGGCTGAGAGCGTTTGCCACAACATTGGCTTTACCGGGATGATACAATATCTTGACATCGTAGTCTTATAGTAACTCGAGCCAACGTCGCTGTCTCAAATTCAACTCCTTCTGACTAAAGATATATTGCAAACTCTTTTGGTCTATGTAGATGTCAACATGGACGCCGTATAAGTAGTGTCGCCATATCTTCAAGGCATATATTACTGCAGCCAATTCCAAATCATGGGTTGGATAATTCTTTTCATGTTTCCTCAATTGTCTTGAGGCATAAGCAATCACCTTCCCATGTTGCATCAATACGCATCCCAAACCTACACCTGAAGGATCACAATATACCACGTACCTTTTCTGTTCCCTCTGGAAGAGTAAGCACTAGCGCGGAGATCAATCGATTCTTTAGCTCCTGGAAACTACGTTCACAAGCGTCGGACCATTAGAACTTAGTAGCTTTCTGTGTTAACTTAGTCAATGGTGCCGACATAGAGGAAAACCCTTCTACAAACCTCCTATAATATCCTGCTAGCCCTAGAAAGCTGCGGACTTCTGACGGTGTTGTGGGTCTTGGCCAACTCTTCACTGCGTTGATCTTTTGAGTGTCGACACTAATACCCTCGTAAGATATTACATGACCTAGGATTGCTACTGAGTTCATCCAGAATTCACATTTGGAGAGCTTCGCATATAACTTGCGATCCCGAAAGGGTCTATAATACTATCCGCAAGTGGCCCGTATGTTCTGTCTCTGAACGGGAATACACTAGAATGTCATCAATGAACACAATCACGAACACATCAAGATAAGGCCTGAATACGGTATTCATGAGATCCATAAAAGCTGCTGGGGAATTTGTTTGCCCGAACGACATTACCGAGAACTCAAAATGCCCATAGCTTGTCCGAAAGGCTGTTTTTGGAATATCCTTCTCCTTGACCCTCACCTGAAAATACCCGGAACGTAGATCAATCTTGGAAAAATATTTGGCACCGTGAAGTTGGTCGAAAAGGTCGTCAATCCTTGGAAGTGGATATTTATTCTTTATAGTAACCTTATTCAACTGTCGATAGTCGATGCACATCCTCAACAATCCTTCTTTCTTCCGCACAAACAAGACTGGCAAACCCCAAGGTGAAGTGCTAGGCCTAATAAAGCCCTTATCCAGCAAATCTTTTAACTGCAACTTCAACTCTCGCAATTCTGCTAGGGCCATTCTGTATGGAGGGATAGAGATCGGTTGAGTATCAGGCAACACATCAATGCTGAACTCAATCTCCCTTTCAGGAGGAAGACCTGGGAGTTCATCTGGAAAAACATTCGGAAATTCATTGACCACTGGGGTTGATTGTAAAGTAGGTGACTTCACCTCTGTGTCCATAACGTGAACGAGATGATAGATGTAACTCTTTGAAATCATCTTCCTTGCCTTAAGATAGGAAATAAACCTACCTTTCGGCGTAACAATGTTCCTCTTCCATTCAATGATGGGTTCACCAGGAAATTGAAATCTAACCATCTTTGTGCGACATTCAACATTTGCATAACATGAAGCCAACCAATCCATTCCCATTATTACATCGAAATCAACCATTTCTAACTCAAATAAATATGTTGAGGTTTGACGACTACAAATCGTCACAGTGCAACCTCTGTATACTTGTCTGGCAATCACAGAATCCCCTATTGGAGTAGATACCGCAAATGGTTTGCTTATTAATTCAGGTCGACATCAAACTTATCAGCCACAAGGGGTGTAACATATGATAATGTAGACCCGGGATCAATCAACGCATATACATCATAAGAAAGCACTGATAATATACCTGTAACGACATCCGGAGATGACTCAAGATCCTGTCAACCTGCTAGAGCATATATTCGATTTTGAATACCACTCAAACTCGGAACTGTACCTCTACATCAACCACGACCTGCTGGCTGCTGAAAACCCCATGCTGGAGGTCGAATTGATGAGGAAGGACCCGACACAGATCCAGTCGGCTGAGCCATACCACCACCTCCTCTGTTAGGAAAATCCCGCATCATATGGCCAGGCTGTCCGCAAGAATAACATACATCAGAACCTCGACGGCATAGTCCAAAATGGGCCTTGCCGCAATGATCACAACAAGTCATTGGGGGTCTCGTCTGACTAGTATCTCTGTGATGTTGCGAGCTTGATGCCCGCGAACTCTGACCTGGACCAGAATAGGTAAGTCGATCATATCGAGGTCTCTGAAACTGTGGAGGGGCACTAGTTACAGATGGTGCCAAACTCCTCGAAGATTGGGGCCTGACACTACCTCCGAAGCCACTAGAATATCCTGTAAACCTCGTCCTCTTATCCTGGCCTCTATCCTGCTCCCTGTATGCTTTTTTGCTGGCACTTACGCTCCTCTAATGTGTGGGCATAAGCCTGAATATGGGAAATATCCATGCCCTCTATCAAGGATGTTGTCGTACACTCATTTATCAAATGTGGTCCCAATCCATTCACGAACAATGAACCCTATCACCCATCTCGGCCACCATATGGGGAGCATACCTTGCCAAAGAATCAAACTGCATACTGTACTCTCGCACACTCATATTACCTTATTTAAGGTTCAGGAATTTGTCAGCTCTGGCTCGCCGTACCTCAACTGGTAAATAGTGACGAAGAAACGCCTCAGAAAATTCCTTCCACACAGGTGGGGAAGCATTTGGACCCCTGGATCTTTCCCAACTATCGTACCAGAAAACGACTAGATCCCGTAACCGGTATGAAGCCAATTTTACTACCTCCGTATCACTAGCATGCATAACTCGCAGTGTACGATGAATCTAATCAATAAAAGTCTGCGGGTCCTCCTTAGGATATGATTCAGTAAACATTGGAGGATCGAAATTAATAAAGTCACGAACCCTCACACTAACCGGTCTATCAGAAGCACCGGTATTCTGCCTTTGAGTCTGAGAAGCTACCACGCTAGTCAGCAACTGTACTGCAGTTCATAAGTCCCGGTCTGTAGTACCAGATAAAGAAACTGGGGAAGCTGGGTGGCTTCTAATATTCTCCAGGGAAGGAGGAGTAGATGAGGTTCTAGATGGCATCTCACTCTGAGGCTCACCTTGGCCTTCTCTGGCTTGGGGCACCTGACTGGTACCCTTTCCTGCATCTGTACCAGGCCGTCTATTACTTGTTTGCTTCCTATTCGAAGGCATCGCTGAAGGAAAAACAAGGCGAATGTTAGGGACGAACACTTATGACTCAACTCTACGTACGATCTAGATTTAGGAAGAAGGTAACAACCCTAAATGTCAGGCAGCCTCCTGATTATAAATGTGGTGTGCTACACACCCATAATCAGGACTCTACTAGACACGACTCATAGACAATCCCTAAGACTCGACCTGCTCTGATACCAAGTTTTGTCACGACCCAAGCCGGAGGGTCGCGACTGGCACCCGGACCCGCTCGCCGGGCGCCGGCATACCTTTCATTAAAACCTCTCTTATTGCCCATAAGGACTGACGAGGCTAGTATAAATAGCAAACAACAATCCACATCAACTCAAACTTGCAGAATGATAACATGTACATGCATATATATATATATATATATATATATATACACACATCATGGACAACAAAGCTGCAATGCAAAACTGTATGACAAAATACATTTGCCGACAAGGCAATCCAACTATACATAAGCCCACCCCTTGTCTATGAGCCTCTACTGGAACATACATGATGCAACCTGTGTCGGAACAGGGCCCCGACATGCTCATAACGCCTATAACAAAAATACATACCAAGACTACGGCAAGTCCGAAGGATGGATCTCGCCAATATCTGCTGAACTGGATAGCCTACTGTGGTGGGGGGAGCCTCGTCTATCTGTCTGTCCGGACCTGCAGCACGACATACAACGTTCACAAATAAAAGGACGTCAGTACAAATAACATACTGAGTAAGTAAGACAGGAACATAACATAAGAACAGTAATATGCGTCAGGATAAGAAACATACAACCTGTACCATCTGAATGCCTCTGAGGGCGACTAACCATGAGATGCCTAATGTGAATATGCTTATACATACATATATATATATATATATATATATATATATATATATATATATATATTCCTTCAAAAATCATCATATACATACGCCTCTATGGGCCTTATCATCATCATATACATACGCCTCTGTGGGCCTCATCATCACCATACCCAACTGATATGTGGTTACACAGTAGGTGCCGTACCCGACCGACTATAGCGCGGCTCGGTAGAGTAAAATAGCTGTCGACTATAGCGCGACTAAGTAGAGTAAAACATATGCATATATATAGTTGCACAATAGGTGCCGTACCCGGCCGGCTATAGCGCGGCTCGATAGAGTAAAATAGATAATGCATGCTGACTCATAGGATTCACTCTTTCTGAATCTTTCAATTGACGTAAGGTCAAAGGAACAATACACATCAAACTTCCCATAGGAGGGGAAATAATATAAGCACTCCTAACTTCTAAGAGTAGAGTATCTTTGGGGGCTCGTTCATTGCGTTGTGTACAATTAGAGTCGTGCAAAAGAAGGAAAGGGATAGTCTCACATACCTGGTATTCTCTGCGCCAATTTCAAGCTACGCACTGTCACGATTCCTTAGTCTACAATGAAAGAAATGATTCTAACGTTATCCTCTAAACGTTATAGTTACAATCAACCACAGCCCTAAATTTATAATGTATTTCTCCACACCCTTCTTCCTCCAAAACTCCACAAAAATAGTAGTAAGACATGCAACCCAACAACAATCCCGAAACAACCACAACCTAGTCCATTAGTGATTAGCTTGAACCCATGACTTCCGATCACCATCCCGTGGGTTCTTACATGCATAGAACGAATTTCCAAGAATTTCTAGGAGAAAGGATGTATGAAGGAGAGCAGTAACTTACCTTGCATGTTGGATAACTCAGCCCTGTTCCTCGGTTCTTCATCCTCTAGGTTTTTACTCCAAATTAGGGCTTGAAGGAGGGAGAAAATCAGTTAGGGCTTTTTTCCTTATTTCTTCAATCTCTAGACCTCACTCTCAATTTGAGCTTGAAGGAGAGGGGAAATTGATTAGGGCTTGTGTGGGATTTTGAGAAGGGTTGCAGGACTCCCTATTTCGTTTGGCTTTTAAGGTTGGAAGTAAAGGTGAAACATTTGGGTTATACTCAGGTCGGCAATTAAGTGACACACGTGTCTGATGCCTACAGGTCTGCGATCGCATTTACGTCACAGAACCAACATGCGGTTCGCATTCTGGACGCAAAACTCAGCCCAGAAATCTGTCTCATTCTGCGACATAAGGGGTCTGATATGGGGTCCGCATTTTCGGTATGCGATCGCATACTGACCGCATTCCTGTCACAGATTTCTGCCCAGAAATTTGTTTCTGTATGCGATACATTAGTCATGATATGCGGAATCGCATTTCTGGCACTGGTCTTTGTCCAGAAGTCTGTTTTGGTTTGCAATTTCAGTGTCAGATATGCGGCTCGCATGTGGGCTTTGCGGTAGCATACCCATCTTTGAGACGCCTTTTGCTCTTTTCTTAACTTTTGGACTCTTTTCCGGTTCTTAGGTCCTTCTACGTAGACTATCTTACGGCGCAATCTAACATACGAAATTTCGAGTTGTAACACTGCGGATGCTTGATTAGCACTATAGGGATATCATGGTTGGTAGCCATTGATATTCAGGTTTTGCTGCGTGGTGTAGAAGGTTATGAGAATATCTTCCATGGGATGAGTTTGTATGCATGACGTGTTATCCATTTGAGAGAAAGAGTTAGAGATCAAGTATGGAGATTCTGGTACTATCTGTATTTGGAGATTATATCTTTGAGAGGCAGACAACACCTTTGGTTGTAGATTGTGGAAGTGTATTAAGGACTTGACAACTAATTGTATGTGTCGTGGATAGGGTCACTGTGAAATTTTTGAAGGCTATTGACCTATTTTGGAATGGCCCAAATTGGTTTGGAGACCCATTGGTGGGTTTAAGGACAATGTGTATTCTACACTGGATTGCATTCGCTCATTCAGCGTAGCATTTTCTATGGGTGTGTCATCGGGCAGAATGGATGTTATTCATGCCTTAATCTAGTTCAAGTGCTACTTCCTTATGCTATAATGGGTTGTGGAACGACTTGATTATTCACACACATGTTGTGGTTCTATTTCGGCCTTGTGATATTTAAGCGAGATGACTCTTGAGATGTTGATTTTCTTATTGCACCTTAGTCTTGCTTGGCCTTTTCGGCAGTGCATTGTGCTATCTATCTCCCAATAGTTATGCTTATGCAGTTTACTATCTTCTTGTTGTTACATATGTGTTTAGTGAGTATAAGCGGTATGGCTTGACGGATATTCCCATATAATTGAGATGTGTGGATCGGGTTGCATGCCACAATAATATTATGTGTAGATCGGGTTGCATGCCGCAATGGAGTTATGCTGGATATGGTTCCTTGTGCTCATTTATTGTGTTTTGTTTCTCCTTGTAGGATGGATTCATAGCATTATGCACTTATTGTAGTATCTGTTAAACTTGTTGGATGGTTCCCTTTTTGGTTTTCTTTCCATTATTGATCATATCGAGCGATTGCCTTTTGGTGCACGAATCACACATATGAGGTTCTTGATGGTATTTGATGTGTCCTGTCGTTCGAGCATCTTGTATTGGGTGAGACAAGGTTATTTGGACCTGGAACCAGTGCAATCATATTTTTATAATATATGTTGGTGGAAGAAGACTAGTCATCTTAGAATTTGGTAATGGTTCTTGTTGAGCGAGAAAACTCCATGACTTATTCATTCGACTAGTGGTCATGAGTTTCTACACATTTTTTATCATTAGCAGTAATACGGAGATTCAAAAAAGGTTTTATGTGTCATAACATATATTACCAAAACCGGGTTTGGTAACAAACAACTATGGTGGTCAAAAGATATTGCTATGGGCATATGCGTTATGCGGTACATCGTGCTACATCTTGGGAGTATACTCATTCTTTTATACAGCTTGTTGAGATTGATACAGTGTATATATTTAACAATCGGACCTTCGAGGGAGCTCTGGAAGTTAGAATTTGGTCCTATGGATTCTCAAGCTAAGGTTGAAGGGAGAAATTTCAGTCCGGATTGTGTGACAGCCTTATGTAGTTTGAGGTGGCGTGAGATCATCCACGGGTATATGTATAGGGAGTTATACAGTGATTTGGCAGTTTTAGAACGACTCTTGGTACGTGCGAGGATGAACGTATGTTTAAGTGGGGAAAATTGTAACTATCTGACCGGTCGTTTGAGCTTTAGCACTTTGTTCGGTGGTTTGAGATTTTGAATAGCTTCATATTATGCATTATGACTCGCGTATATGGTTAGTTTTGATTTTCGAGAGGTTCGGAGTTGATTTGGGAGAGAAATTCTCAATTCGAAAGCTTAAAGTTGGAAGAGTTGACAAAGATTTAAATTATGAGTAAACTATCTCAGATTCGTGTTTTGATGGTTCCAATAGGTTCGTATGGTGATTTGGACGTAGGCATACATTTGGATTTGGATTTGGAGGATTCGGCCCTAATTATCGAAAGTCAAAAATTTTAAGGTCTAGAAAGTTCATAAGTTTGGTCAGGTGTTGACTTTGAGTCTTTTAGGTTCCTATTATTGTTCCCAAAATTAGAATAGGTCTGTTGTGTCATTTCGGACTTGTCTGCAATATTCAAGTTCATTCCGGATTGGTTAGACTTGTATCAGACGCTTTGTTTGAAGTTGAAAGTTTATGAACTTAAGAAATTGATTAATCGACAATCCTTGATTTTGGTGTTATTTATGATATTTGGAGCCTTTCGATAGGTTTGGGAGATGTATCGGGACTTGTTGGTATTATTGGACGGGTTCTCGTGGTGCTCGGGTGAGTTTTAGGGTAGTTTCGGACCATTTTGGTTGAGTTTGGAATAGCTAAGCTTCTGGGTATTTTGATGTTTTACGCGTTCGCGATCTGTATGTTACGTTCACGTAGAAGGTTTTGGCTGGCTGGTGATCTTTTTATCGTGTTCGCGATAAGTGGTCCCTTTTGCGGAGCTTTGTTGTGAGGCGAGGTTTTGGCCTTCACGTTTGCCTGGGCAGTGTCGTGTTTGTGTAGGCCCGAGTAGTGTTAACCTTCGCATTTGAGTAGGAGGATTCGCATTCGCGAAGCATAGATGAAGCTGGAGGCAGTTTGACCTTCACGATCTCGAGAGTACTACTACGATCGCGTAAGGTACAGCTGGGCAGTGCATTTAAGTTGCTATTTTCGGGATTTTACCAATTATTTCATATTTTGAGCCCTATACTTTGAGAAGAGGAGATTTAGAAGAGCAATTTTTCTAGTACATACGAGGTAAGGACTTTTCACTTGGCTTTGGTTTAATGTAGTGATTACCCATGGCTTTCTACACCTACAACTTGGAATTTTGAAAGGGAATTTGGGGGGGGTTTTGTTGATACTTTATGAGATTGTACTTATGGGATTTGAATACTTTGTAATTAAATTACATATTTAGACTTGGTAGGTTATGGGTCATCGGATTTTGGTATTGCGTTTGGATTTCGGGAAAGTGGGCCCAAGTTGACTTTTGGGAATTTTTCAAAGATTTTAGTTTTATGGATTGGCATCGCTTCCTATGGTATTGTTGACTTCTTTGGATGATGTTTGGCCTTGATTTGCATGATTGTAGGGCTAGATCAGGGTTTTGACACGATTCGAGGTTGAAGACTACCCTGAATGAGGTAAGTATCTTGCCTAAGTTGGTTTAAGGGTAATTTCCCATTTGGCTATGATATCTATTATGTGTTTGGGGGTGGCGGAAAGTAAAGCCGTCTCTCTTCCATTCGGAGCAAGCATCGTAATCGTACGGCTATAAAACTTAAAATAATGATTTTCCTTTTGTTTCGGGTGGTTCAAACCTCTTGATTGATTTATTTTTTTCTACCTTTAAAGCTCGCTCTATAAGCCCATCTATATAGCATAGCTGAAAGTGGACAAAAAAGCGGATCGAGGAATGAAGGGAGAGGAATTAGAATAGAAAGAAAGAGATGTTAATTAATCAAAGGTCCAACTGATCACCACGCCTGTCCCGAAAGCCAAACTCAGCAGAGTGGGTTTTGGCTTGCCCCTTTCTATCTTATGAGTCAAACCTAAACGTTTTTCAACCATGAGAGGGCAACTTGAGCAATCAAAGCTAGCCTATAGACTCAAGCGATCTCAACGGATTCCGTAAGCTATACCTTCTTTCTACTTGAACATCAACTCGTTAGCTAACTAATTGATCCTCGCGTTGTCGTTTCAGCAACTCTAAGTTCATCTAACTAATATATAAGTATATAGAGCTAAGTGAGTAAGCAAGAAGAATATATTGACCGTACATCTGGAAGGACTACCTCCACTGCATTA
>MCJB01052575.1:136386-171386 GCA_002018475.1 Nicotiana obtusifolia | reverse complement strand
GGGCTAAGTGATATTGATTATGAGGTGGCGCGTGCGCCAGGCCCCATTTTTGGCTTCGTGGTATTGATTGTTGACTTAGATGTGATCAGCTCTTGGGCTAGGACCTGCTTCTCCGGAGACAAGTAATAACTATGGGCGTAGGCACATGGTCATATTTGTGCTTGGTGAGGGACATGTGTTAGGCACTCGTACAAGTGCTGAGTGCGTGTATGTGTGATGGTCCATGGGATTTTTTCCAGGCATCATGAGAGTGCTTCGAGTATGATTTTGGGTCATTATTCTAGACACTATGAATGTGTTGAAATTATGTATACTAGATATTTAAGCTGCGATTTTCTGTTGATTTGGCACGTATCACTAACATGAAGGCACGAAGTTGTAATATTCCTCATGCTAGTTAGTATTTGATATCTCCACTTGATGTTTAGAGCTTGACATTTCAGTTCTATCTTGTTAAATCCTTATCTATGTGAATTATGTGGAAGAGTTAATGTTCTGACTGTTATATCTGAAAAACATGCCTATTTCTCAGCTTTTGTTGTGAGCCCGCTATTATTTGAGTTGCTTTCTTTATATGCTATTGTTATGCTATTATTATTTGCTGTTGACGTAGGGAAATGATCATCAAACCTTGCCAAGATCGTCACTGCTTCATCCCGAGGTTAGGCTTGCAACTTATTGAGTACATGGGGCCGGTTGTACTTACACTACACTCTGCACTTTATGTGCAGATCCAGGAGTTGTTGTGAGAGGTGATTGCTAGAGTGTGGCATCAATACCAGTCTTGGATATTTTGAGGTAGCTGCTATTTTCGATCGCTGGCCTTGAAGTTCCTTTTCTCTATGTTCATGTTATTACTGTTCTATCTTTCAGATAATGCTGTAATTTTGAAGATACTAGGTCGTGGGATGGTTTTTTGTTGAATTGTTGCTATTGATTTCAGTTATGTATGATTATTCCACTGTTAGGACTATTTCTTATTGTTGTTGAAGTTTATTTATGCATGTTTGTTGATGGCTTGCCTAGCAATCGGTGTTAGGATCCATCATGGATCGATCAGGACTTTTGAGCCGTGTTAGTGTCGACCCCTCGCCACTTCTTCTTGATACTTATTGAGTACTATCATTTTGTACTCATACACTTCTACATATTTTTGTGCAGATTCTGAGGCCAGTATCAGTCATATCGTCCTACTTCATAAGGACTTGCATCGGAGACTTCGTAGTGAGCTTCCTAATTGTTTGATCTGTAGCACATAGAGTCCCCCTCCCTTGATTATCTATTTCTATCCTTTTGTTTTTTCTACACATTTATTTTTAATTGATAGATAAGACTACTCTTATTAAATGCTCGTGATGTTGTGACACCGTAGTTTGGTCATTGCTAGACAATTGTAGTCGTGTTTAGACCTTGTCTCAGATATTTGTATCTTTATATTGGTTTTGAGACTATTTTTAATTTTATGTATTATCATAACTCTATTAATAGCTAGATAAATTGCCTTCTATCATTGTATTTGGGTATTGGCTTGCCTAGTAAGCAGGTTAGGTGCCATCACGACCTTTGGTAGGATTTTGGATATTGACAAGTTGGTATCAGGGCTCTAGGTTGTAAGGGTCTCACAAATCACGAGCAGGCCTAGTAGATTATTATGGATCGATGCAGAGACATAAATATCTATCCGCGAGAGGCTATAGGGCTTTTGGAACCTTCCTATTATTGATTCCTTATTATGCGACGTTATTGTATAATCTAAATCTTTCTTTTCTACTCTCTCACAGATGGTGAGAACTCACGGTTTTGCAGTAGCAGCATGTGACGAAGAGGCAGTATCACCGGCTGTAGTTGTGAGAGGTATAGGACGGGGTAGGGCCAAGGCTCCCACCAGGGGTCACATTGTTGCAACGAGAGGTAGAGCACCTACCGTAGCCCGTGGGCATGCAAGAGTAGTATCAGTGGACCCATCTCTAGATCAAGTGGAAGATAAGCATGTTTATGTCGAGGCCCCAGTGCCAGCTTAGCATTCAGAGGGTTTTGTTATGGCATCGGTATTCCAGGAGGCTATGGACGATATGGTTAGTTTTATTGATGCTTCAACTCAGGCTGGAATGGTTCCCGTGGCCCCAGCCATATATATGGCTGGAGGGGGAGCTTAGACCCTTGTCACTCGTAATCTAGAGCAAGCTGCATCGATGTTTCAGACCCTTGATAGAGGCCATCGTGGTAGGCTAGATTATTCCACATAGCATGTGGCTAGGGGTCCACTGTCTCGACTACCTTTTACCACTTCAGTTCAATTATCTTACTCTCCCAGTGAGTTCGTACCGTGCTCTGTTTGTTCAGGGTTCTTCTAGTGGCTATTCGGGACATCAGGGACAAATTTAGGTTCAACAGCCTCCATCAGCTAGGGGTTGTTTTGAGTGCGCAAAGTTTGGCCATATAAGGAGTCATTGCCCAGAATTGCTTGAGGCGCTGCTCCACAGACATCTCAGGCAGTGGTTCTCGCACCAGTGGCTTAATTTCCTCCCAGTAAGCTAGAGGGGGAGGGCATGCGTGCAGGCAGAGGTAAAGGAGGGGCTGGGTTGGTGATGGTTAATAGAGTTCCTACTTGTGTTGTTGCACTGTTGTCATTATTTTAGTGTATCAAGGCTCTCTAGTATGATGATCCACACTTGATGGAACATAAGGACACGATCATCGCAATGGTGATAAGAAGATGGTTATTGGGGATGATGGTGTTATGCGACTTCTGGATGACTTTTTGTTCCTAATTTTGATGGCTTGAGAGAGTTGATTCTTGAGGTGGCTTATATTTCATGGTATTATATTCAACCAGGTGCTATAAAGATGTACCGTGATTTAAAGCAGCAGTACTGATAGCAGAGGGTAAAGAAGGACATTGTTGGTCATGTTTCAAGGTGTTTGAATTTTCAATAGGTCAAATATGAGCATAAGAAACTAGGCGAGAGCGTATTACTATAGAATTTGTGGTAGGTTTGCCACAGACTTTGGGATAGTTTGATGCCATTTGGGTCATTCTTGATAGGTTAACCAAGTTGGCACATTTTATTCCGATGATAACCTCTTACACTTCACTAAAGTTGTCGAATATATACATATGAGAGATTTTTTGCTTGCATTGTGTCTTTCGTATCTATGATTTAAGACTACGACACTCAGTTCACATCGCACTTTAGAGAGCTGTTCAGTGTGAGATAGACACCTGGGTGGAACTCATCACTACATTTCACTCGCAAACAAATAGGCAGTCCAAGCAGACTATTTAGATCTTGGAAGATATGTTGAGAGCATGTGTTATTGGTTTTGGAGGCTATTGGGAACAATTCCTACCATTTGCGGAGTTTTCTTACAACAACAGCGACTAGTCCAGTATTCAAATGCGCTCCTTATGAGGCCTTATAGTAGATGGTGCCGCTCTCCAGTTGGTTGGTTTGAACTTGGTGAGATTAGGTTGATGGGTACAAATTTGGTCTGTGAAGCATTGAAGAAGGTGAAGTTTATCCAGGAATTTCTTCGTGCAGCTCAGTCCAGGCGGAAGAGTTATGCGGACAAGAAGGTTCGCGATGTGAAATTTATGGAAGATGAGAAGGTTCTTCTTAGAGTTTTGCCTATTAAGGGCGTGATGTGGTTTGGAAAGAAAGACATTTTGATCCCGAGGTTTATTGGTCCATTTGAGGTATTGGAGAGAGTTGGCGAGACTCCTTGTAGACGTTCTTTGACTCCTAGTCTTTCGGGAGTTAATCCTATATTTCAAGTTTCTATGATCTGGAAGTTCCATGAAGATAATCCACATGTTCTGGAATTTAGCACAATGTAGTTTAATGAGAATTTGGCTTATGTAGAAGAGCTAGTGGTCATTTTGGATAGCTAGGTTCGGAAGCACAGGTCTAAGAAAATCATGTCGGTGAAAGTGCTTTGGAGAGGCCAGCCAATCTAGGAGGCTACTTGAGAGACCGAGTCAGATATATAGAGCATATATCCGTGTCATTTCAGTAGTTCGGTTACATTTTTTAACCCGTTCGAGGATTTGTTTAAAAGGTGGAGAATGTAACAAGACAATCGGTCGTCTTAAGTATTAGAACCCCATTCCCCTATTTGATGCTTCCCGTATGTGTATTTGATGTTTAATGATTTTTGGGGACTGGTGGTTTGGTTTTCATGGGGTTCGAGAATGATTTGGAACACTCATATTCATTTTGGAAGCCTTAAGTTAGAATAGTTGACCAAGGTTTGGCTTTCGTGTAAACAACCTGGATTGGTGATTGGATGGTTCCAATATGTTTGTATGGTTATTCAGGACTTAGGCGTATTTTCATACTTGGTTTTGGATGTTCCTAGAGGATTTTGATTCTATTTTATTAAAGTTGGCAATTTGAAGAGTTGGAGAGTTATTAAGTTTGACAGATAGTTGACTTTTATGATATCAGACTCGATTGTGGTTCCGGGTATGTTTGTTTTCTTGAATGGAACTTGTGTGCAAAGTTTGGTTGTGATCCAAAGTGTTTAGACATGAATCAGACGCGTGGTTGGAAGTTTTGAATTTCTTTAGCATATGAGAGTTCAATGAGTAGTTTGGCCTTAGAGATGTGATAATATCGTATGTGTTTTACGGCTTTGGATAGGTCAGGGTAGTGTATATATAATTGTTTGTATGATGGATGGGATCCTAGAGGGCTCGGGTTAGTTTCAGACCACCCCGAGCATGTTTGGAGTTGTAGATTTTTTCTGGTGTCAGTTTGTTCATCGCGATTCCTAAGCTGGTCTCACGACCACAGAGAGTAATTTGGAGTTGGGGGCAGTCGTCCTTTGTGTTTGCGAAAGGGGTGCTATATTCGCGAAGAAGGAACTGGGAGCTGAGAGGAAACCTTCGCGTTTGCGTTAGGTTGGTCGTGTTCGCATAGGGGCTAGGAAGGTAAGCTTTCTTGTTCACGAGTGGAAAGTCGCATTCGCATAGGTGATGATCGCGATCATGAGGGTCTCTACCGCAATTGCAAAGGAGGACTTTTCATAGAGACTGGTTTGTGCTTCGCGAATCCGAAGATTGAGCCACGTTTGTAAGGGTACCCCTGAGCAGTAATTTAAGTGGGGATCTTGGGATTTTTGCCTATTCTCTCATATTTTGAACCCTACACTTAGAGAGGTGCGATTTTTCAAGGATAATTTCACATAACCTTAAAGGGCAGGTTATTTCTACTCATTTGTGGTTTTATTTCAAGAATATTCATGGTTTGTTCACCTAAAACATGGAATTTTTAGGTGAAATTTGGGGTTTTTTCCTACAACATAAGAGAATGATGACTATGGTTTTGAGCTATGATTTAGACTTGGATATGAAAACTAAATACATATTTGGACTTGTGGGGTTATGAGTAAACGGGATCTACCCTAGACTAGGGTTTGTCGAAGTGGTCTCGAGTTGGCTTTTATTCACTTTTTGGGAATTGATTGAAGATTGAAGCTTTATTAATTAGAATCTATTCCTATGATACTATTTGACATTATTAAGTATTATTTGGCTAAATTCAAGTCGGTTGGAGGTGATTGCTAAAGGAAAGGCAATTTTGGGGGGTTGATTTGACTTGTTAAGGTAAGTATCTGTCATGCCCCAACCTAGATGAGGTGTGGGTGGAACCTGAACCACTATGTAACTCATGATCGTTCGATGTAAACTAGAACATACACAGACCAACATGGCTGAACTCATTCTTTCAATGAACTATCATGGGCCAATATGGCCACAACTCGTGATATGTATATACTGTAAGTTGGAAAACATCGTGTTGGCGACCCATTATACTCAAGACATACCTATATGTACAGAATGAGGAGGCCACTATGAGCGACACCGAACAACCCAGAAGGAAACATAAATGAGGGCCAAAAAGGCCACTGACATACTGTATATAATGAACCTGTGTCTACAATGCCTCTAAGAGTATCTAACATTGAAACATGATCGGGACAGGGCCTATCCTACATATAAGTTTGTAGCAAAACTCTGAAACCATTACTTATAGACTCGGCTGCACTCTGAATGAAGTGGATTCTTACCGATCCTTTATTGAATGCCAACCTCGCTACTATGAGGATCGTCAAACTGATTACCTACACATGCAGGAATGAATGTAGCATTCACATCAAATAGGACATCAGTACGAATAATATACTGAGTATGTAAGGCAGAAATGAAATATCACAATAAGACAACATCAATGAGAGAAATATAAGAATCATCCTGAACCTCTGAAGTGCCACTAAGGGCCATGATATGCATACTAATTACACTTATATATTTTATGCCTCTCTTTAGGACTATTATCCATATCATAACATGACTGCACAATTGATCAGTGGTAAATGCTCGACTGGCCATAGCTCTATGGTGAATGCATGACTGCCAATCAGCCGTAGCTCGGTAGTAAATTAGAATACATAACTGCCCAACCGGCCGTAACTCGGTGGTAAATGCATAACTTCCTAAATGGACGTAGCTCAGTGGTAAACGCACGATTTCCCAACTAGCCGTGGCTTGGTGGTAAATGCATGACTACCCAATTGCCATAGCCTGATAGTAAACGCGTAACTGCCAACCGGCCGTATCTCGGTGGTAAATACATGACTGCTAGCCAGCAGTAGCTCGGTGGTAAAGTAGGAATACCATAGCCATGCCCTTATGTCATGCCCCGGCCTTGGGGAGCAGGACTGACGCTTAACCGAGATATCCCAATCAAGCAAGCCTACCTGATACTTACTACCCAACTTGGCCCTCAAATATTTCGAGAATAGACATCAAGAGATAGACAATGAGAGAATAAAAGGTACAATATCATATTTCATTACTTAAAGGAGCTTAATTGATAATTACCACAAGATTACAAGTTCATAATTAGAAGTGGAAACATCCAACGACTACAACAACATTTTTAATTTGTTTTTCCCCATTCCAAAACACATCCCACAGCATGTCTACAGAGCCTCTAAATGAAACAGAAGAGTAGTATAAAAGTGCCGGTGACAAGGCCTCGGCTATACCTCAAAATACAATGTACAAGAATCAAAATGACACAAGGCCCCGATATGGAGTAGGGCTCACTAAATCAGTTGAGAAGAGGTTATGCTGCTATCAATGATCAGTGCCGCCTACTAAGGAACCACCTGCATCCATTAAAGATGCAGCTCCCCTAACAAAAGGGACGTCAGTACATATGGAATAGTACTAGTATGCAAAGCTAAATACCCTCTCATGGAATGGAATGCCAAAATAAAAGGAAAGAAACATGGACATAGTAAGAAAATCAATAATATTTAAATGCAAGATTAAAATAAAGTAAACCTCCAAGTAAGAACTAATATTTTAGGTTTGGGAGATCCTTAGTACCGACACACCCATGCACATGGAGTCTGATCTCCGCCTGATTGGCTAGGCCGTCTCACCATAATGCCATTTGGGTCGACGTGGTCTTTTCTAGCTATCAACTCATCCCATTCAAGGAGAATATATCAATATAACATAATGGGGATTCATCCCTCAATCAACTCTTACACTCGTGTAGTTTCGGGCTTGGGCATTTATAATCCGACCTTCCACGGTGACCTAATGATACTCCCAAAAACACTTCCTATATAAAAGAAATATATTCATCCCATAGCCTTTAATTAAATTTTTAATTTCATTGGCACTCTTTGCCTTACATGATAATCTTCATTTTTGGCACGATGGCCGCATTTCAAATTTCATACTTTGATTACTTTACTTGCCATGGATCACCAGAAAACATTCAAAAACATTTAAATATTGGGAAAATTATAGCTTTAACTCACAAGTACATAAGAGCTCAAAACACATTGGAAATAATTACAAAAGGAGAGCATAGTGATTTCAATGGAATCATGGATTGGGTTCATAAGCGATTGATATATCAATCATACTTGAAGTATTTGTAAAAGGAGAACATGATATAAGGAAAGCAATTAAAACATTACTTGGGTGGATAAACATTTGATACATCAATCATTTGTGGCAATTTGATACAGTAAGAATAGAAACTTGGACAAACCATACTTGAAATTTATACGGAGATCATGGAACCCAATTTTATGGGGGGAAGGATGGGTTAGCCAACATACCTTAGTTAAGCTTCCTTAGGATTACTACAATGTTCTACTATTCTTAGCAATTTGAATCTATAGAAACATAATCAAATTGAACAATTATTAGGAAGGTATTGATAGTCTAGATCATGTAGGAATTTCATCAAACACATAGTGTGCATATTGAACTACAACTCCCTACAATGGGATTTCTTCACCCTAAAACCAATCCCCAAGACAACATTCACCAACATTAGTTCAAAAACCTCCACACCACCTTCATTGGCACATGCATGCCCAACGACTAACTCCCAACTCAAGAATCCACCTCTCTTTCTTCAAATACACCCAAAATTCAAATTTGAGAGCTTATGGCTTATGATCACCATCCCATAAGCCCCATAATCATAAACTCTTACTAATAAATTCATGATAGAACATTGCACGTGAGCTAGGGACAAGGTCTTACCTCTTTAGTAGAAGAATTGTGAGCTTTCCTTCTTGAATCCCCAAGATTTGAGAAAGAACTTCAAGTGTAGAAGTGATAGAGCTTCTCTCTCTCTCTCTCTCTCTCTAAAAGTGCTCTCCTCTCTCTAAAATATCAGTTTATACCTTCTAGAATAACCCCCCCCCCCACAAGGCCATATATCAAAATGGAGTCGAATTAAGAAATTTTGAAAATAACCCCCCGATAACAAATCTGTATCGGATTCGCCGTAGATGGATTCGGGGTCAGCGGAATAGATCCGTGGCGGATCCGTGATCGTATAATGGACCACAAAATGTCCCTCAAAATTGAGTTTCTTCTGACTCATTCCGCGTTAATTATGCAATCAGCAGAACAAATCCGTGGTTGCATAATGGACCGCAAATCGCCATTTTCTGCAAATTTCTTTTACCAATTCCTCGATGCATTTTACAGTCCAAAAATTCACACTGCGGCCTGCAGGCTCGCCACGAAAATCATCTAAAACCCTCCAAGCACATTAGCTTACATTGGCACCATAAAAGCTTAAATCCTTGTTGAACTTTTACGGGGCCTTACATCCTACCCCTCTTAGGATCGTTCGTCCTCGAATTATGGTAAGAGTCTACCATAGGCACCCAATATGACTTAACTCATCATTCACATACCAAGAGTTCCAAATTCGGCTAACTCCGTAAATTTTCAAAAATTTCAGCAGAGTTTCCTCTGTATTAGGGCCTATCCACTTGTCAGAGAGCCCCAGAAACCAATCCTAACAACCTATTCATAACACAAAAACGCATCATAGTATGAAAACGGTACCAACCAAAATATTATGAGAATTATATTGCCAAAAGTGGCATCCTAGCATAAACTAGACAAGTTTGAACATAACCTATAGAAAGTAAACTTCTAACATTCTTTAAAACACAACCATTTGATTACACAAACAAGAGAGGGTATTTCCTCTTCCTTACTTCCTCGGCCTCCCGGGTGGTCTCTTCAACTTGTTGGTTTTACCATAGCCCTTTGACGGAGGAAATCACTTTATTTCTCAACTTCCAAACTTTTATATCAAGGATGGCAATTGGAATCTCCTCGTAATTCAATTCTTCCTTAACTTCAATAGTCTCCACCGTGACAATGAAAATTAAGACGGTTGATTCCTTTGGTATCATAGGGAATCACAGGTATTTTGTGGTAATACATGTGAATCCCTACAGGATCGCAATTGCGACATCTGCACCTGAACAAAAGGGTTGGGAAGATGAGATTTGATCTCATTTCTCTCATTTTAGAACCCCTAGACTCGGTAGGAGGCGATTTGGAGAGGGTATTTTCGCATACAATTATTGGGTAAGTGATTTTGATCAGTTTTCAAATATATTACATGATTATATATGAAATTTAATATCAAATTTATGATAATCAAAGAGAAATTTTGAGAAATTTAGTCTATGTTTTGAAAAATAAAAATTTGGGATTTGAGAGTCGAATTGGATTCGAATTTGAAAACAAAACACATATATGGACTCGTAAGATTATGGTTAGTCGGGATCTACCCTTGGACCCGAGTTTTAACAGGGCCGCCTGGCGTTGAATTTTTCTGACTTTTGGGGAATTGTGTAAAGATCATAACTTTATTAATCGTAATTGATTTCTCTTGCATTGTTTGATCATATTAAGTCGTTTTTGGTTAGATTTGAGTAGTGCAAAGGCAAATTTTATAGGAAAAACTATTTTTGAGTGTTGATTTGGCTTAGTTGAGGTACGTATCTTGCCTAACCTTTTGTGGGGGAACTACCTCTAAGGATTGGGTTTGATTGTACTATTTGAATTGTGTGGAAGACGTGTACATGAGGTGACTAGTGTGTGCGCGGGCTTATATGTGAAAATTGACCAGTTTAAACTCTTACGTTAATCATAAACATTTAATTGAAGTTGTTATCAATGTTTTATCTTTCACTGTCAAGTTTATTCTTACATGCTTTAATTGAAGTTGTCATTACATGTTCTAATTTCCATTGTCTAGGTTGCTCTTATAATGCATTTATTAGTAGTTGTTGTAACATGCCATTCTTTCCGTTGTTGACTTATTCTCATGTATTTATTTGTAGTTGCTATTTCATGCATCTCTTTCATTGTTAAGCTTATGTTATGCACTTGAATTGGATGTTATCATTTTATGGGAATACCTTCATAGTTGAGTTATTGAAGTTGGAGTTGTGAGAGATATTAACACCTTGTGGTTGAAGTTGTTGATTATCGGGATATCATTCTTTTTTTGGTTGTTTCTCATTTATTTTATTGTTACTGAGATTATTTTACACATTGTGGTTCAGTTGTGGGCTATGTATTGTGGTGACATTGATATTGTTGATTTTTGGTAATGTTGGGGCATATGGGCACGTGTTGTGCAGTTGATTATTGTGTTGATATTGATGCATATGCGACTTTATAAGGCTAGGGGTTGATGCGTATGCAGCAAGATAAGGTGAGATATGTACGCATGTTACTAGTAAGGGAATTACTTGAAGCCACGAAATGAGATAAGGGGGCTAAAACGCGTGTACTATTTCAGGAAATACGTTTTTAAAATAAATGCAAGGCTCACGTGGCAATATAAGAAAGATTCTGATTGTAAATATTGAAATGTGAATATGAGGTGTGGTACCTCGGTTGTGATTCTTGTTGTACATTGTATGTTAAAAAGGCTTGTTGATTGATAGGTTATTATTATTCCTTCATTTGTTTTTCTTATATTATGACTGTATTTGATTAATTGTTGTTCTAATCATATGCTCATTATTTTTTGTCCTTTATTGATTTAATTTCTATTGAAGCCTCATATCATCGCACCATATTGTTATTATTTATCTCTTTGTTTTCGGTTATTAGATTATATTAATTTGCACAGGTTTTCATGTCTAGTAGGTGTCTTAACCTGGCCTCGTCACTATTCTACCGAGGTTAGGCTTGATACTTACTAGGTACTGTTGTGGTGTGCTCATGCTATGCTTCTACACATTTTTGTGCAGATCCAAGTATTTCTGCTCGTGCCGGACACCAGTGATTTGACCCAGATATTCCGGAGACTTCAAGCTATACCTGCTTGACACTCGAGCCCTCAAAGCCACCTTTTAGTATTGCATTTACTACTGTTTATTTTCTTATCAAACAGTATTGTATTAGAGATTCTTAGTATATTTTAGTAGAGCTTATGATTCAGTTTCACCAGTTTTGAGAATTTTTTTATTGTTATTCAGTATTGATGTTATCATGAGTTTTATCGGATTAATTTAATATTCTTAGTCGTAATTTCAGTTAAATTCTCTTGTGTGTTAGGCTTACTTAGTCTTTGAGACTAGATTCCATCACGACTACCTCAGGTGGGATATTTTGACCGTGAGAAGTTGGTATCAGAGCTCTAAGTTCATAGGTGCTACGAGTCATAAGCAAGTTTAGTAGAGTCTTGCCGATTGGTACGGAGATGTCTGTACTTATCTTCGAAGGCTACAAAATTATTAGGAAAATTTCACTTCTTTGATTCTTTATCGTCGAATTTGTTGATTTCGATATCTGAGCCTTTGTCTTTCTATTCTCTCATAGATGGTGAGAACACACACTGCTGGATCCTACTTTCAATGACACAATTACTGCGGATGCACAAGGTTTTCTAGACAAGTGCCACCGTATCCTCCACACCATGGGTATTGTGGAGGTGATCGGAGTAGCCTTTACTACATTTCAATAGTCAGGAGCACCATATAGGTGGTGGTAGGCTTATGAGGAGGGTAGGCCGGATGATGCAGCTCCACTCATTTGGGCTTAGTTTTCAGATATGGTTTTAAGAGAGTTTGTTCCCAAGACTCTTCGGGATGCATGGCGCACAGAGTTCGAGCAGCTGCGCCAATAGACTATGACAGTGTCGGAGTATGCTATTAGATTTAGTGAGTTGTCTCGACATGCACCTGCCTTGATTGCTACAGTCATAGAGCGAGTCCGTAGGTTTACTGAGCGGCTCCGTTTTGGTCATAGATTCAGCATTGCTCGATAGTTGATGTCAGGCGGGTGGAGGTCGCCTTAGAGGGAGAGGCTTGGCTTGTTTCTATTCTTTTCGAGTAGGACGGAGGCTGTAACATCGGATGTTGTCATCACAAGTATTGTTCCAGTCTGTCATAGGGATGCATCAATTTTACTTGATCTGGGTTCCACCTATTCGTATGTGTCATCTTACTTTTCTTCATATTTGGATATATCTCATGATTCTTTGAGTGCTCCTGTATATGCGTTCACATTTGTGGGAGATTTTATTATTGTAGACTGTGTTTATCGGTCGTGTTTGGTCACTATCGGGGTGTTTTGAGACCAAAGTTGATCTATTGCTGCTCAGTATGGTAGATTTTGATGTGATATTGGGCATGGATTGGTTGTCTCCCTACCATCCTTTTCTGGATTGTCACGTCAAGACTGTGATATTGGCTATGCCAGGGTTGTCGGGGTTGGAGTGGAAGGGTAGATTGGCTTATATTTGTAGGGGTGTGAAGCATATATATCCTTTGTGAGGGATATCAGTGATGATACTCCTACCATTGAGTCAGTTTTAGTAGTGAAAGATTTCCAATATGTGTTTCCAGTAGACCTACCAATCATCCCGCTTGATAGGGATATCGATTTTGGTATTCACTTGGTGCCGGACAGTCAACCCATTTCTATTCCACCATATCGAATGGCAGCGGTGGAGTTGTAGGAATTAAAGGAACAGCTTAAGGAGGTTCTTGATAAAGGTTTCATCCGACCAAGTGTCTCGCATTGGAGTGCTCTAGTTTTTCTGCGAAGAAGAAAGACGTCTTTATGAGTATGTGTGTTGATTACAGGCAGTTGAACAAGGTTACAGTCAAGAACAAATACCCACTACCGTGTATTGATGATCTATTCGACCATCTTCAGGGTGCTCGATGAACAATGCCCCAGCAACATTTATGTACTTGATGAACAATGTGTTCCAGCCATATCTTGATTCTTTCATCATCGTGTTCATTAACGACATTTTGGTGTATTCTCGTAGACGGGAGAATCATGAGGAATACTTGAGGATCGTGCTCCAGAACTTGAGGGAGAAGAAGCTATATGCAAGTTCTCCAAGTAAGAGTTTTGGATTGATTCAGTGGCATTTTTTGGTCATCTGGTGTCTAGCGAGGGGATTAAGGTAGATCCGAACAAAGTGGAGGCAGTTCAGACTTGGCCTAGACCGTCTTCTGCTACTAAGATCTGGAGTTTTCTAGGCTTGGCTTGTTATTATTGCTGTTTCGTGGAGGGTTTTCATACATCGCAGCTCCTTTGAACAAATTGACTCAAAAGGGTGCTCTATTTAGGTGGTCCGACGAGTGTGAGGAGAGCTTTTAGAAGCTCAAGACTGCCTTGAACAAAGCTCATGTTCTAGTTTTTCCTTCAGCATTGGGTTCATATACAATTTATTGTGATGCTTCACGCATTGGTGTTGGGTGTGTCTTGATGAAGGAGGGTAGAGTAATTGCTTATGCTTTGCGTTAGTTGAAGATATATGAGAAGAACTACCTTGTTCATGATTTAAAGTTGGCAGCCATTGTTCAAAGCATTGAAGATTTTGGGGCACTATCTTTACGGCATGTCTTATGTGGTATTCACAGATCATCAGAGTCTATAAAACTTGTTTAAGAAAAAAGGATCTGAACTTGAGACAACTAAGGTAGTTAGAGCTATTAAAAGAATATGATATCACCATTATGTATCATCCCGAGAAGGCTAATGCGGTGGTCGATGCCTTGAGTAGAAAGGCTGATAGTATGGGTAGCCTTGCATATATTCCAGTTGGAGAGAGACTGCTAGCATTCGATGTTCAGGATTTGGCCAATCGGTTCGTGAGGTTAGATGTTTCGGAGCCTAGCGGGTTCTTGCTTGTGTGGTTTCTCGACCTTCTTTGTATGAGTGCATCAAAGCACGTTAGTATAATGACCCCTATTTGCTTGTCCTTACGGACACAATGCAGCACGGTGATGCCAAGGAGGTTTCTATTGGAGATGATGTGGTGTTTAGGATGCAGGACCGGATTTGTGTGCCCAATGTGGATGGGTTGCCTGAGTTGATTCTTAAGGAGGCCTATAGTTCGCGGTATTCCATTCATCCGGGTGCCACTAATATGTAATAGGATTTGAGGCAGCACTACTGGTGGAGAAGAATTAAGAAAGATATAGTAGAGTATGTGGCTCGGTGTTTGAACTGTAAGCAGGTGAAGTACGAGCATCAAAGGCCGGGCGGTTTGCTTCAAAGACTTAATATTCCAGAGTAAAAGTGGGAGTATATCACCATTTATTTCATTGTTGGACTCCCACGGACCTTGAAGAAATTTGACGCAGTATAGGTTATTGTGGATAGACTAACCAAGTCTGCACACTTTATTCTGGTCGTGACTACCTACTCTTCAAAGCAGCTGGCTCAGGTGTTGCATTTATGATACCTTGATCGCGGAAAGAGAGGTTGGGCAGGGTAGTTTTGCATTTGTGACAAGAAGGTCACCTTTGCGATGGGAACAAGCTTCGCAAATGCGAAGTCAATGTCGCATTTGCGATTTCCCTTTAGGCTGTCAGGCGCCGCAATTGCGAGTCCTTCAAAATTGCGAACCCAGGTTTGCAATTGCGACATCTGCACCTGAATAAAAGGGTTGGAAAGATGGGATATGATCTCATTTCTCTCATTTTAGAACCCTAGACTCAGTAGGAGGCAATTTGGAGAGGGAATTTTCACATACAATCATTGGGTAAGTAATTTTGATTAATTTCCAACTATATTATATTATTATATATTAGATTTAACATAAAATTTATGAGAATCAAAGAGAAACTTTGAGAAATTTTTTTCTATGATTTGAAAAATAAAAATTTGGGATTTGAGAGTCGAATTAGACTCGGATTTGAAACCAAAACATATATATGGGCTGTCGGGATCTACCCTTAGACCAGGGTTTTGACCAGGCAGGCCCGGGGTTGACTTTTGAGGAATTGTGTAAAGATCATAGTTTTATTAATCGTAATTGATTTCTCTGGCAGTTTGATAATATTAAGTCAATTTTTGTTATATTTGAGTCGTGCAATGGAAATTTAAGGGAAAAGCTATTTTTGAGTGTTGATATGGCGTAGTTGAAGTAAGTATCTTGCCTAACTTTGTGTGGGGGAACTACCCCTTAGGATTGGGTTTGATTGTACTATTTGAATTGTGTGGAAGACGTGTACATGAGGTGACGAGTGTGTACACGGGCTTATATGTGAAAATTGACCCGTTAAGGCTCTTAGGTTAATCATAAGCATTTATTACATGAAGTTTAATTGAAGTTGTTATCATTTGTTATATCTTTCGTTGTCAAGTTTATTCTTACATTCTTTAATTGAAGTTGTCATTACATGTTCTAGTTTCTATTGTCGTGTTGCTCTTATATGCATTTATTAGCAGTTGTTGTTACGTAGCATTCTTTCCATTGTTGAGTTATTCTCATGTATTTTGTTACAACCCATATCCACACGTGTTATTTCATGCCATATGTTATTTATCATAAATCCAAGAAGTAATTATCTTTGAGATGATAAGAAGTTAATCTTATTGGTCTTAAGTGATATAAGGGTGTACAAGGGTGATTAACAAGTATTAAGAGTTAAACGAGTAAAGGATGTTGTAACTCATATTTTCGGGTAAACCTAGAGGTTCTTAATACACTCAAGAGGTCTTTTTTAAGGTATTTTAATCATATAATATCCGTATCATAAGTCTTGAATTCAAACGAGTTATGAAAAAAAAGTCGACAAAAGTTGTCGCAACTTAGGTTCATAATTTTACTTAAACATTAGGTCAAATGTTTCTAAACTTTTCTCCCAATTTACGAGGAATTATGGGGTGATATACCTACCAAATTAAAGATCTATGAGTCTAGTTTCCAACGCATTAAACCGTTTGTTAATACGATCTCGGAGTATAGAGATAATTGTATTTCCGCAGACCTGCGCAGATTGGTAGGTGACAAGTAGGTGCATCACCTACTTGTCAAAATTAGAGGACAAAATTAAAAGTCCCAAAATCGGCCAAGAAAGGACTTTTAAGGGATTATAAACTCAGTTATTTCACCCTTATTTCAGACCTTCACAACCAAATTGAACCCCTGCAACTCCTCCCCAAAAATCCCACACAAACCCTAATCGATTTTCCCTCTCTTTCAAGTTCTAATTGGGGGTGAAACCTAGAGTTTGAAGAACCAAGGAAAGGGATGAGTTATCCAACAAGTAAGGTAAGTTTACTGCTCTCTTTCGTACTTTTTTTCTCCTGTAAATTCATGGTAATTAGTTCTATACATGTAAGAACTCACGGGACGGTGATTGGAAGCCGTGAGTTCGAGTTATTCACTTGTAGCGGACTATTTTTTGGACTGTTTTGTGTTGCTGTTGGGCTGCATGTTTTACTATTGTTTTGTGGAGTTTTGGAGAAATAAGGGTGTGGAGAAACACCATACAGATTTAGGGTTGTGGGCTGATAGTTCTTTGTAACATTTCCGGGTCGTTTGACACGACTACGGTAGCCATCGTACGTATGAAGTGATTAGCTTGTGCGTGGACTGTTTTGGGAGTCTCAATATGACTATTATTGATGTTTTTTTGGCTGTTTGGTGATTGTTTTTAATTGTGTGAAGTCATATATATAGGGGAGGTGCTGTCCGTTTCATCGTAAAATAGGTTTTGGTCGATACATAATAGTTATGACGCTTAAATGATAACGATAGTATCGTTTCTCTTATTGTAGAATAAGGAGTTGTGATAGTTGCATAGCTTGAGATTGGGGCAGTATATACAAGGTACAGTGAGGCTATCCCTTTCCTTCTTTTGCACGACTCCGATGGTACATGATGTAATGAACGAGCTTCCAAAGAAACTCTACTCTTAGAATATAGCAGTACTTACATTGTTTCCCCTCTTATGGAACGATTGACGTTGATGTTGCTTCTCTTGTTCTTATGTTATCAATATTGTTGGTACTTCCTGATACTTATAAGGTTCATGGTGAAGAGTTAGTCCTAATAACGTTTACAGAGAATACCAACCTTACGTCACTCCAAAAGGCTTAGAACGTATTTTTATGAGTCGAGCATGCATTATATATATGTATCTATTTTACTCTACCGAGCCGCGCTATAGTCGGCCGGGTATAGCACCTATTGCGCAACCACTGATCAGTTGGGTTTTACCGAGCTCCACGTGGCCGGGTACGATTCTACCGAGCTTTATGATGGCCGGGTAAGTTTTTACCGAGCCTATTATGGCCGGGTATGATATGATGATGATGATTCCCACAGAGGCGTATGTTTTAAAAGTTTATGTATATATACATATGTATCATGCATTTCATGTCAGTAGCCCTCAGAGGTACCTAGATGTTATAGGTTGTATATTCTCTATCCTTGCTTACATTACTGTTCGTACTTATGGTTCCCTGCCTTACATACTCAGTACTTTATTTGTACTAACGTCCTTTTATTTGTGGACGCTGCATGTCGTGCTGCAGGTCCTGATGGACAGGCAGGTACAGCTCCCCCACCACAGTAGGTTGTCCTGTTCAGCGGTGTTTGGTGAGATCCGTTCTCTAGACTTGTCGTGGTCTGGGTATGCATTTTTGTTATAGACATTATGGGTATGTCGGAACCCTGTTCCGGCTATGTTGCAGTACTTATGTTCCTTTAGAGGCTCATAGACAGGTGTCGGCTCATGTATAGTTTGGTATGCCTTGTTGGCTGGTTTTTGTTGTATAGTTTTTCATGGTAGCGTGGTAGCTCGTACCTTATATATAGTTTCTCGATTGTCCGGTCATCCCATGTTATGTATGTTCATGCCATCATATTTTATTGTTGGTTGTCCATGATCCATGTCCACCATTTATATTGATCTCGTCGGCCCTAAAAAAATAATAAAGAAGGTTAGATAAAATGTACGTTGGTGCTCGGCAAGTATGATCGGGTGCTAGTCATGGCCCTCCAGTTTGGGTCGTGATATATTTAGTGGTAGTTTTTATTTCATGCTATCTCTTTCATTGTTAAGTTTACGTTATGCACTTGAATTGGAAGTTGTCATTTCATGGGAATACCTTCATTGTTATGTTATTGAAGTTGTAGTTGTAAAAGCTTTTATCACATTGTGGTTGAAGTTGTTGATTTTAGGGATATCATTCTTTGTCGGGTTGTTTCTCATTCATTTTGTGGTTATTGAGATTCTTGTACACATTGTGGTTGTGTCGTGGGCTATGTGTCGTGGTGACATTGATATTGTTCATTTTTGGCAGTGTTGGGGCATATGGGCACATGTGGTGCAAATTGATTATTGTGTTGTGATATTAATACGCATCTGGTATGAAGCTAGGTGTTGATGCACATGCGACAAGATATGGTGGGATTTATACGCGTGTTGCTAGTAAGGTAATTACTTGAAGTCACGCGGTGAGATAAGGGGGCTAAAGCGCGAGTAGCTATTTCAGGAAGTTTGTAAATAAATTCAAGGATCACGCAGCAATATAAGGATGTTTGTGATTGTAACATGAGAAATTTGAATATGACGTGTGGTGCCTCGATTTTGATTTATGTTGTACATTCTATGTTGGAAAGGTTTGTTGATTAAACGGCTATTGTTATTCCTTCATTTATTTTACTTGTATTTTGACTGTATTTGATTACTTGTTGTCCTTATCATATGCTCATTCTTTGTTGTCCTTTATAGCTTTAATTTTCGTTGATAGCCTCATATCATTGCACTGTTTTGGTGTCATTTATCTCTTTGTTTTCCGTTATTAGATTATATTAATATTTCGCACAGGTTTCCATTTCTAGTAGGTATCTTGACCTGTCCTCGTCACTACTTTACCGAGGTTAGGCTTGATACTTACAGGGTACCATTGTGGTGTACTCATGCTACGCTTCTTCACATTGTTTTGCAGATCCAGGTACTTCTGCTCGTGTCGGACGCAAGTGATTTGACCCAGATATTCCGTAGAATTAAACGTATATTTGCTTGATGCTCGAAGCACTCGGAGTCATCTTCTGTTATTGCCTTTACCACTATTATCTTCTTATCAAATAGTAGTGTATTAGAGATTCTTCATATATTTAAATAGAGCTTATGACTCAATTTCACCGGTTTTGGGAATTTTGTGATTTTTATTCAGTATTGATGTTATAATTATTGTTTGCAATTCTTAGTCATTATTTCTATTAAATTCTCTTATGTGTTAGGCTTACCTAGTCTTAGAGACTAGGTGCCATCAAGACTACCTAAGGTGGGAATTTGGGGTCATGACAAGTTGGTATCATAGCTTTAGGTTCATAGGTATTACGGGTCATAAGCAAGTTTACTAGAGTCTTGCAGATCGGTATGAAGATGTCTATACTGATCTTCGAGAGGCTACTGGACTATTAGAAAATTCCACTTCTTTGATTCCTTAGCGTGCAGATTGGTTGATTTCAAAATCTATGCCTTTATCTTTCTATTCTCTCACAGATGGTGAGGACGCGCACCGCTAGACGGATGAGCAGACGCTTGTGCCCCCTGCTAGAGCCGCGAGAGGCCAGGGCCGGGGTAAAGGCCGAGGAGGAGCATGTGCTACAGCTAGAGCAGTAGCCCGAGTACCGACTGAGGAGCCACCAGTAGCTCTGGTTTGGGAATAAGCATCTGAGGCACTTGTTGCTACTCCTGGACTCCAAGAGACAATAGCACACTTCCTGAGTATGTCTGGTACTTTAGCTCTAGGGGGATCAATCCCAGTCGCACCAACTACATCTCAGGCTAGGGGACGAGCTGAGACTCTTGCGGCACGTACTCCAAAGCAGCGGGTCCTTGTTGATCAGCTTCTGAGAGTTATTCCAACACAACCCGTTATTCCGGTTTAGCCTGAGGTTAGGCAAGAAGCATCTGAGGAGGTATAGAGAAGACTTGAGAGATTCAAGAAGTATGATCCTCCTACTTCCAATGGCGCAATTACTGAGGATACGCATGGTTTTCTAGTTAAGTGCCACAGTATTCTATACACCATGGGCATTGTGGAGGTGAGCGGAGTTACCTTTACTACATTTTAGCTGTCAAAGGAAGCATATAGGTGGTGGCAGGCTTATGAGAAGGGTAGGCCAGTTGATGTCGTGCCACTCACTAGGGCTCAATTTTTAGATTTTTTAGGGAGTTTGTTTCCCCAGACCCTCTAGATGTGTGCACACAGAGTTCGAGCAGATGTGTCAGGGGACTGTGATGGTGTAAGAGTATGCCATTAGGTTTTGTGAGTTGTCCCGACATGCTCATGCTTTGGTTTCTACTGTCAGAGAGCAAGTTCGCACATTTATCAAGGGGCTTGGTTATGGTCTTAGATTCAGTTGGCTCTGGAGTTGGAGACTTCATTTCAGCATGTTGTGGAGATCGCCTCGAGGATGGAGCGTATGCATGTCCAGGAGAGGGAGGATAGCGAGGCTGAGAGGCCCCGAGATTTTAAAGGATCTAGTGGAGCCCACATTGCAATTTCAGCTCGTGATGGCAGAGGTTATGTGAGTCGACCAGTTTCATTCAGTACTTCCAAATAATCATAGTGCTCCAGCTATTCCAAGGTCTCAGGTCGCGTATTGGGCACAACCACATTCCAGTGCTCCTCCTGCTCGAGGTGCCTTTAGCGGTCACTCTAGTCGACCGGGTTAGACTCAATTTCAGCATCCACACCCGCAGAGAAGTTGCTTCGAGTGTGGTGATACTAGGAATATAGTGAGGAAATGTCCCAAACATAGGAGGAGTTCACCTCCACAGGCTGCACAGGCTCCACGAATTCCATAGGGTCCACATGATTCACAGACTATGGTTGTTACTCTAGTTGTCGCTCCACCTGCACAGCCAACTAGGGTGGACGTCAGGCGGGTAAAGGTCGCCCTAGAGGGGGAGGCCTGGCCCATTGCATGCTTTTTTGGGTAAGACTGAGGTTGTTGCATCAAATGTTGTCATCACAAGTATTGTTCCGGTCTGTCATAGGGAGGCATCCATTTTATTTGATCCGGGTTCCACTTATTCATATGTGTCATCTTAATTTACTCCGTATTTGGATATATCTCGTGATTCTTTGAATGCCCATGTATATGTGTCTACACCTGTAGGAGATTCTATTATTATAGACTGTGTTTGCTGGTCATGTTTGGTCACAATTAGGGGTTATGAGACTAGAGTTGATCTATTGCTTCTTAGTATGGTAGACATTGACATGATATTGGGCATGGATTGGTTGTCGCCCTATCACGCTACTGTGGATCGTCACGCCAAGAGCGTGACATTGGCTATGACAGGGTTGCTGCAGTTGTAGTGAAGGGGTACATTGGATTATATTCCAGGCAGGGTGATGTCCTTTCTAAATGCACAGTGAATGGTTTGAGAAGGAGTGTGAAGCATATCTTGGCTTTTTGAGGGATGCTAGTCATGATACTCCTACCATTACGTCAGTTCCGGTAGTGATAGATTTCCCAGATGTGTTTCCAGCAGACCTACCGGGCATGCCGCTTGATAGGGATATCGATTTTGGTATTGACCTAATGCCGGGTACTCAGCCCATTTCTATTCTACCATATCGTATGGCACTAGTGGAGTTGAAGAAATTAAAGGAACAACTTCAAGAGTTGCTTGATAAGGATTTTATTTGGCTGACTGTGGGTGCTTTAGTTCTATTTATGGAAAATAAAGATGACTCTACAAGGATGTGTATTGATTACATGCAGCTGAATAAGGTTACAGTCAAGAATAAGTACCCACTACCGCGTGTTGATGATCTGTTCGACCGGCTTTAGGGTGCTCGAGTATTCTCGAAGATTAATTTGAGATTGAGATACCATCAGTTGAAGATTCGGGATTCAGATATTCCAACGACTGCTTTCAAGACTTGCTATGGTCACTATGAGTTCTTGATGATATTATTTGGGCTTACCAATGCCCCAGCAACATTCATGCACTTAATGAACAGTATATTCCAGCCATATCTTGTTTCTTTCGTCATCGTATTCATTGATGACATATTGGTGTATTCTCTCAGCCGGGAGGATCATGCTAAATTCTCCAAGTGTGAGAAGAAGTTGTATGCTAAATTCTCCAAGTGTGAGTTTTGGCTTAATTTTGTGGCATTTTTAGACTATGTGGTGTCTAGTGAGGAAATTAAGGAGGATCTGAAGAAGGTGGAGGCAATTTAGAGTTGGCACAGACCGTCTTCTACTACTGTCTAGAGTTTTCTAGGCTTGGTCGGGTATTATCGCCGATTCGTGGAGGGTTTTTCATCCATCGCAGCTCATTTGACCAGATTGACTCAGATGGGTGCCCCATTCAGGTGGTCCGACGAGTGTGAGGAGAGCTTTTAGAAGCCCAAGACTGCCTTGACCACAGCTCCAGTTCTGGTTTTGCCTTCAGCATCAGGTTCATTTACATTTTATTATGATGTTTCGCAAATTGGCATTAGGTGTTTCTTGATGCAAGATGGTAGAGTGATTGCTTATTCTTCATGTCAGTTGAAGCCCCATGAGAAGAACTACCCAGTACATGATTTAGAGTTGGA
The DNA here is from genome assembly GCA_002018475.1 of Nicotiana obtusifolia. Classification (NCBI taxonomy): domain Eukaryota; kingdom Viridiplantae; phylum Streptophyta; class Magnoliopsida; order Solanales; family Solanaceae; genus Nicotiana; species Nicotiana obtusifolia. The sequence continues at coordinate 148,189 of MCJB01052575.1, read as the reverse complement.
AGCCATTATTCACGCATTGAAGATTTGGAGGCACTATCTTTATGGTGTGTCTTGTGAGGTATTCACAGATCATCGGAGTCTGCAATACTTATTTAAGCAAAAGGATTTGAACTTGAGGCAACGGAGGTGGTTAGAGCTTTTAAAGGACTATAATATCACCATTTTATGTCATCTCGGGAAGGCTAATTTGGTGGCCGATGCCTTGAGTAGGAAGGCTGAGAGCATAGGGAGTCTTGCTTATATTCTGATTGGAGAGAGACCGTTAGCATTGGATGTTTAGGCTTTGGCCAGTCGGTTCGTGACGTTCGATGTTTTGAAGCCTGTCTTCTAGTGATCGTATGCTACGGTTTCTTTTATTTTCAAACAGTATTGTATTAGAGACTCTTAGTATATATCAGTAGAGCTTATGACTCACTTCCACCAGTTTTGGGAATTTTTGACTGTTGTTCCAGTTTTGTTTCATTGTGATATTTTATCAGTTTAATTTAATGTTTTAGTCGTTATTTCTGCTAAATTCTCAATGTGTATAAGGTTTACCTAGTCTTAGAGACTAGGTACCATCACGACCACCTAAGGTGGGATTTTGGGGACGTGACATTTTTGAACTTGTAGGAGATTCTTCTTCTTCTTCTTCTTCTTCTTCTTCTTCTTCTTCTTCTTGATTTTCTTTCTTCTTTTGAGGTTTCTCTTGCTTTGCAGGCCTCAACAAACATTCAGGCCTTGTTCTCGATCAACAATGCAATAACAACGGATTTTTAATCTAAAGTTCGCAACATAATGCACATGAAATGAAGAGGTTGGCTTTGTTCTTACTCTTTTTTTTGTGGCTAAATATAAATTTTATTAATAGAAGCAAAGTACAAAAGTGGAGGGGGACATAAACCTTACCTCCAATAAAGGAGTAAATGTACACTTAGTTATCCTAAAGTGATAACTAAGTATACCTAAAATGTGGTAAGGTGTTAGACCTATGGGGATGTGGCGATTGTCTATTTTATAGTGATAGACAATGGCATTCACAAAAACAGAGTGTGATTGATCTAGGTCAGCTATACAAAAAAGTACATATGTCCTTGCTTCTATTATGTGATTTAGGGATGTGATGCCTTGTATGTACATCTGGTATCTAAAAGTGATTTCTAGAATTCTCAAAAGAGTCCCAAAAGAGTGCGAGTTACCTTCAATTTTACTTTGTCCTTGAAAAGAAAAGCCAAGTTAAAGATGGCTATTTGAGTTAGAGCACAGTGTTATTTTTGCTGGTGGATGAGCAAAGTGCTTAGTACTTCTGTTGACTGTGTGCTGAGGCTGCTGCTGTAAAATGTATGTGTGTTTCCTGTGCCTTCTTTTGGGTAGTCTGCTTGGCTTGTTGTTCCTTTGGGAGTTGATGTCTTCTCTTGTTTCAGCCTTTAGGTTTATGACTGCTTTTTCTGTTGGCCCTGTATGACTGCTACTTCTGATGGTGGTTTGTTGTTGCTTCTATGTCCTGTAATGTATGCTGGATTAGTATGTTGCTGCTATGCTGCTGAGTGAGGTCTAGTATCTAGTGTTGCAATGTGGCTAGGGATGTCCATGATGATTGCTGTAGTTGCAAGAGATTGAGCACCAAATGTGCTAATACCACACCTTGCATTTGCAGCAATGATTTGGACCATTTCAAGCAGTTTACAGTGATGAGTGGGATGCTGAGTTCAGTGAAGGAGATGGTTCTTGTGTTGCTGCTATTTTGCTGCTTTATGGTTCTGTGATCCTCTATGTTAGATTCAGGATGTTGCTTCTGTGGATTGACTATTGGCCGTGCATCTATGTCATGTAATTGCTCTTGGCTCAGACTGTTCACATTGTTGTTCCTGTGTATTTATGTGTTGTTTGAGTTCCAGTGGTGTATTACAACAGGGAGGATCCATGGTGATTGCTGTAATTGGAAGAGATTGAGCACCATTAGTGCTAATACCACACCTTGCAATTACAGTAATAACCTGGACCATGTCGAGTTATCTGCAATGATGTGGCAGTTGTTCAGTTCAGTGGTGTCTTGCTGCTGCTGATGTTGGTGTGTTCTTTGAGTTTGTCTTGTCTGCTGCATTTGAGTAGTGAGGTATTTGTTGCTGAGTTTTTTCTATTGCTGGCAGTGATATTGTTGAGATGATCCTCTGTGTTCTTTTTATTTGAGGTTACTTGTTGACCTTAAATGATGATGAGTTTGTAAAAATTGATTGGTGTTCAGATAAAATGCCATAGCAGCAATGGAGATGTTGCACATGGTTTCTGTAGTGGTAGACTGATTCCAGGAGTGTATCATGGTGGATATAGGTCTGTGTTGTTGATGCTGCCTTGTGTAATTACTGTATCTTTGATTTTGCTGTTGCTGTGTTGCTACCCAAAAGTGTATCATGGGAGTCCAGCCTAAAAGCCAGGGTTAAGCAATAGGCTGGCCCCAAGAGTGTATCTTAGTGAGTAGAAAGATGAGTTGTGGATGCTGTCTTGGATGATTGTTGTGTCTTTGAAGGAGTCTTTTCTGCTGTTGTGCTCCTGTTATGGCAATGTAAAGCCAGAGTTGAGAGTTTGAGCTATTGGTAGATAACAAGTTGAGTAGTTGTTGTCTTCCTGGAAGGTTATTTGATTGAAGCTTAGAGGGTGGCTGCTTGTGTGGCATGCCCCTTGTGTGATGTTGTTCCATTATAAACCATGTATCTGAGGCTGGTGTGGGGGTTCTTCTGAACTGCAAACAGCAAGAAATGATGGTCAGTGTTTCCTGCAAAAGAAAGCAGCATATTAGTGTAAATCCACTGTCCTAGTCTCCTCTCGTCTCCCTTATGCTTTTGCTGATGCCATTGCTTTGTTCCTCCAATGTGCCTGCAAAATTAAAAAGCATGTTAGTAAAACATTATTTGATCTTAGGCTCAAGTTATTGTTCCTTTATTGTGAGGTTGGAGATTGTGTATCTGTAGCTCAGTGAGGGACCGCTGTCCTGTTTTCTTCTTTGCTACTTTTCTACCTCTACTCTTATGTATGGACATTGGAGTTTATCTTCATTTAGTATCTTTCGACCTTGTAAATCTAGCTGCCAGAAGTCATGACATTCAATTCTCCCAACTTCAAGTGCATAGTTTGCTAAGTGATTAGCTAGCTTGTTTCTTTCCCTGTATATGTGTGTCACATTGAGTGTGAAAGCTTCTTTCATTTGCAGCACCTCCTTCACCTGTTCAGCTATGCACCAAGGTGGTTTCCATATTCCATTGATTGTGTTGCTCAACAGCATTGAGTCTGTTTGTAGCCATATGTGAGAGTAATTGTGTGATCTGCAGAATCTTAATTCCTCCACAATGGCTATTTCTTCTGCTATTGTGTTTGTTCCTTCAGGTATTTCTTTGCCAACTGCATATATGATCTCCCCTGCTTCATTTCTCACACAGAAGCCTATTGAAATCCTTCCTGGATTTCCCTTGGATGGTCTATCAGTATTGACCTTAATCCATCCTGCCTTTGGGAATTCCCAGATTACTTTATTGTATTTCAATCTTGGAGTGTAGTTTTCCATCACGTGCATAAGGTCTTGCCATTTGTGAGGGACCTTGATTCCTGCTTTCAAGTTTGGACCAGTGCCTGTAATGTTGTGAAAATCTGATAAATGACTTTGCTGACAGTGACTGTTTCACCATATTTACAGTTGTTTCTTCTTTTCCAAAGTTCCCACACAATGTAGGATGGTACAACTTGCAGCACTGGTTTAAGCCTGGGAACTATTTGTGCTGTCCAGCATTTGATTATTGCTTGATGAAAAGATAAGCCCTCCCATGTTATTCCTGCTCTTGAGAGGAAATATTGCCACACTTTGGTTGCAGTGTTGGGTGTGCAAAAGAGGTGCACCATGTTATCTTCCTTTGGTTCTGTGCAGCACCAGCATTTTGATGGCATTTGATATCCCAGTCTCTTCATGAAATCATTTAAAGGCAGTTTAGCCTTCCATACTTTCCACATGAAGAATGCAATCTTAAATGGTAGTCCTTGCACCCAAATCATTTTGAAAGCTTTTTTTAGGTTCATCCCTCTTTCTAAGGTACTCCCAGGCAGTTATGACATTGAAATGGCCTTGAGGTTCTAGCATCCAATATGATACATCTATGTTGTTCTCCTTATTTGGTGGCTTAATAGTTTCTACTTTGTGCGGTGCAAGTTCTTAGGACAGGATCTCTGGTAGTTGGCCCAGATTCTAGTGTCTATCATCCTGCAGAACATCATACACATTATGTATGGTGTCATCAATTGCAAAATCATTTGGCACAGTGAAGTACAATGCTCCCATTCCTATCTAGTTATCAAACCAAAAAAGTGAGTAACCCATTTTTGGGTGCCAAATGATTTGGTGCTCAATGATGTCCCTGCATTCTAGCATTTTCCTCCATATGTGTGATCCCTTTTTCCATGGAACTATGACTGCATTTAATTTCTTGCAGTATTTTTGGCTCATGAATGCACTCCAGAGGCTTGGCTTAGTTCTAAAGTTCTGCCACAGCTTGCAGAACAAGGCTTTAGACACATCATGCAGGGATTTGAAGCCTGCTCCACCTTCATCATAGGGCATACATAGGGTGTTCCAGGAAGCCCAGTGCCTGCTGTTACCTCCTACAGTGTTACTCCAGAAGAATCATGCAAAGAGCTTGTGTAGCTTATTGATGACATTATTGGGAGGGTTGAAAGCAGAGAGAAGGTGTATAGGCATGCTCTGAAAGACATGTGAGATCAGTACTGCCCTGCCTCCTACTAAAATTAGCTTTCCTTTCCAGGATTGCAATTTGTTTAAAACCTTGTTGATGAGTTCTTGATAGTGTGTCATCTTCCTTCTAGAGTAAAATATGGGACAACCTAGGTATGTGAAGGGGAATTCCTGCCTTCTTATACCTGTGATGCTTTCCATTTTTCTAACCACCTCAAGGCTGGCTGAATGGTGCATATACACAACAGATTTGCTTTTGTTGATCCTCTGTCCTAATGCTGTCTCATATGCAGTTAAAGTTTCCATTATCAGTTGTAGGGAGGTGGCATCAGAGGAAGAGAAGATGATTGCGTCATCTGCATATTCTAGATGGTTTATCTTTGGGCTCCACTTGGGCAGTACCTCTTGAGAGGGCTTCATCAGCAAAAATAAATAGAGCAGGTGATAGTGGATCTCCTTGCTTGACTCCTCTTGATGATTTGAAGAATCCATGTGGCTGGCCATTTATGAGAATTGAGTACCAGTTGTTTCCAATGATGTCAAAGACCATGCCAATAAAGGTCTCACAGAATCTCATTTTTCTCAAAGTGTTTGTCAAGAAAAACCAGGATAGTCTGTCAAAGGCTTTTGTCATGTCAAGCTTGATCACAATATTTGGCCCAGCTTTTGTTCTGAGTCTGATGTCTGTGGTGATTTCTTGAGTTAGGAGAACATTTTCAACAATGGTCCTGCCTTTAACAAAGCCAGCTTGTTCTTGGGAGATGAGATTAGGCAGCAGCTCCACCATCCTTTCATGAATGATTCTTGAAAAGATTTTGTTGATAAAATTGCTTAAGTTGATGGGCCTCATGTCTAAAAAGGTTGTCGCTTCCTTCTTTTTGGATAGCAATACCAGGTTTGTGCGTGTAGCACATTTTGGTAGCTGTTTCCCTGAGAAGAATGCTATAGCCATATTGTATATGTCTTCCCCTATTATGTCCCAGCATGCTAGGTAGAAGGCATCTCTGAAGCCATCTTGCCCCCCTGCACTGTCACCATTTAAACTGAAAACAACTTGCTTGGTTTCTTCTCTTGTGGCTGCCTGATCAGTTATACATTTTGCTCCATGCTTATCAATTGAGGGATGTTATCAAGTATGCTGAAGTCAGTTGGTGTTGCAGTCTCTGTGAACTGTTCTGTATAGAAATTGACAGCTTTAGTTGCAATTTGTTCCTCTTCCTCAATCTAGCTGCCTGTGTAGTTTTGGATTCTCCTTAGTTGGAGCCTTTTTCTTCTACCATTTACTTGAGCATGGAAGAATTTGGTATTTCTGTCTCCATCCTTGAACCATGCCATGCCTGCTTTTTGTTTCCAGAACTCTTCCTCTATTGCTAGGTGCCTCATTAGTAGTGCTTGGACCTTTTGTAGTCTTTTTCTGTTCTGCTGTGTAGGTCTTTCCTCAAATTGCTTTTCATGAACAAGAACCACTTCCTCCATCCTTGCAATGTTTTGGAATATGTCTCCAAAAGTTGCTTTGCTCCACAGTGACAGAGCTTTTTGGAGCTTTTTGAGCTTATGATTGAAGAGGATGAAGGAATCACCATAAAAGTCTGCTTGCCAGTTCTCTCTCACTACTGATTGGAATGATTCATGCTTGGTCTAGAAGTTGAGAAATTTGAATGGCTTCTTGATTGGCATTGCTTCAATGTCACACTTTAATAGGATAGGACTGTGATCTGAGCCTATCTTAGACAGGTGAGTAACCTCTAGCCTTGGAAAGTTTGCTGGAATTCTGTGTTGGCAAGGCATCTATCTAATCTTTTGAAAATGCAATCTTCCTCTGCTCTACCATTACACCATGTGAAGATGCTGTCTTTGAAGCCAAGATCAGTTAAGTTGCAAGTATTGATGCAGTGTCTGAAGTCATCTACTTCATTGATTGGCATTGGAAGGCCTCCAAATTTCTCTTCTTCATCCCATATTACATTGAAATCACCCCCACCAGCCATGGAACTGTCATGTCCCGTGCCATAGCATATAATGAATCCCACAGTTCTATTCTCTCAATTTGGTTACACTTAGAATATACTAGTGTGAGGATGAGTTCCACGTGAGTTTTTGTATGAAGTAGCCTCAGAGTTAGCTGTTGTACCATGTCATATAATACTGTGACTTCATATGTGTCTTCTATGAATGCCTAGATTTTATTGGAAACATTAACCACAGCTTGAGATAAGCCAATCTTCCTTCTGTATCTTTCCATTTTTCTTGCTTATTGCATTGATTCTAGAATGCCAATGAATTCAAAATGATGTTTTTTGTGGAGTGTGATGAGCCTTTCAAAAGCTTGCATTGTATTCATAGACCTTATATTCCATATGATTGCATCCATTATAGATTGTTGGGGGTGTGTTAGAGCTCTTCTTGTTTGGACCCCTGTTGCAGAGGAATTGCTGTGCTCTTTGCTTTGCTTATTCCTTCCTTTAGTTGCTGATTTCACCTTAGCTATATGTGTTGGAGAGATGTCTCCATGTTTAGCAACATTTAGGAAATTCTAAGTAGAGGACTCCTCATCTAGATCTTTGCCTAGATGCTCATGGTGATCTGTGTCATCTCTTGCTGCTGCTATGATGCTGAGATTCTTTACTTTGGCTATTGCCGTTTGTTTTTCCTCCTTGGAGCTTGGAGAAGTTAAGTCTAGTGCAGCCAATTTTTCAACTTTTCCTTGAGCTTGCTTCTTTTTCTGAGCTGTGTCTGTTTTCTCTTCTAGGTGTGCCTCTGCTGTCTCTTTGGTTTTTGCTTCATGAGCTGCAGTTCTGGTTTGTCCTTGGCTGGTATTTGTCAACATCAGTTGATTGTTTTCATATCTGTTGTTGTTTTTTGTTGCTGTGGCAGTGACATTGGCATGACCATGTTCACTTTGATCATCCTCCTCTATTTCCTCATCAGCTGCTTCTTCCTCACTTTGCATTTCTTGTGGAATTTCACCTTCCTCTGAGCCCTCTTCGATTTGATTAGACCATTGTCTTCCTGGACTTCCTTGTGGCCTTTCAAGCATCTTTCCTGACTTTGCGTCTGCTGTTTTGTTTCTTTGTTGTCTTGGTCATTGCCCTATCTACTAGAGTATCTTGTGATAGGATATCATGATGAGAGGTGTCGGTTGTAAACACATTTGTAGTGAAGTTTTTTTGCACCCACTGGGAAGTGGATTCCTTTGTGGCTTCTTTCCTTTTCTCTGCTTGTGATTGAGTTTCTTTCTCTGCAACTTTTCCAATGTTGTTCCTTTCAGCAGATTTGGTACTTAGCATTTGGTCTGTGGGTTGCATCAACTTCTCTGCTCCTGCTATTTGCTTATTGGCACTTCCTTTAAGATTTTGGCTGCTAGCGTGCTTGGAAGGAGGGCAGCTGCTGCAGAGCAGGAAGGTTCTTCTATTAGTTGTAGGGGTGCTGCCAAAAGCTTCTGCAATCAACTCCATTTGACTGTCTGTATTAGCATTGCCGTTTTCCAATTCCAACATAGCAAATTTGTTGGAAGTTTGGAGTTGCTGAGTGGCCATGCCAGCCGGTATCAATTCCAGTCCAGCTTTGGCTTGCTTATCTTTGGCCTTAGCTTGGTTTTTCACTCTATTATCCTTGACCTCCTTCCACTGAGAGCCTGCATTGCCAAAAACTTTGCCACTTGAAAGGAACATCAGAGGTGTAGTCTCCTTTCCCTACTGCTTCCTACTTTCCACTCCATTGCTTCTAGCTTCCTGTTGTTCAACTGAGTCTGTATGTAGCAGCTCTGGGTGCAATTTCCAACACTCAACTATGTCATGTCCTTGTAGTCTGCGCTGCTTGCAATACTTAGGAATCTAATCATACTGGATTTTGGCCTACTATGTTCTGACTTCTCCTGTAGCCTCATTTTCAATGTCCATTATGATTTTCTTTGGCAATTCAGCTAAAAGATCAACCAAAACCTTATTTTGTTAATAGTTGCCATATCAAGGTGCAGTGGCTTACCAACTGCAAATGCAAGAGAGAACAGACATTCTTTACAAAGTAAGTAGGCAGTAGCTGTGGAAAAGATATCCATGCCATTGCCATTGGCATTTCTTCTCCAAACTTAAATTTAGCATCATCAATTAACTGACGCATTTGGTACTCATAGACATCCTTAGCTTTGAGATATTAATTTCTCTTTGATGTAATCTTGATAACATCTTCCCACAATGTTAAACTAATTAGAACATGCTTATCTCGAAAGAAACCTATGTTACATTCACCTTTGATTCCACACTGTATTGGAATGATTCTTCGCAGTTCTTGGATCTCTGGCCAGCCATATGAGAACTTGCCCAGAACAGCATACTGTAGCCCTTCAATTATATTCATGCGATTCACTTCTGCTTCTGTGAATTTGACAATTGGTTATCCATGTAAGAAAGATGCTTTCTTGAATGGAATTGGTGCGATTGAACTCGAGCTAGGGTTCGCAGAGTTCAGTGTCGCAGGTTTGAGGTTGTGGGAGTAATTTAATGCCTGTGGGTTGCTGGGGGTTATGGTGGGAGGTTGAGAGGTGGTGGGGGAAGTTCACCAGCCGGTGACGCGTCGGCCGGCGTCGCCATTAGAGCTCGGAGAGCTTTCTCTCTCTAGTCGCCTTCCGTCGTCAGACCCTCTCTCTCTATTTTCCGCTTTATTCTTACCCTAACTGAAAGCATGAGAATTTTTTCAAGTGCCACTAAGGTATAACTAAGAGGTACCAAAAGAATCTATGATTTACCCAAAGCTGATGCACTCCATCATACTATTTAACACTTGTTCTTTCCTATACACACTCCTAACTGTATTGGTACCTACTAAGTCAATATTCGATGACCTTTTTTTCTTTCTTCTTGTCTTTTTTCTCTTCTTTTTTTTTCTGTTGTGATTTTTGATAAATGGGATCAAACCTAAAGAAAGGTTTCCCTATTTTGAATTGTTTTTTGGATTTGACTTAATTCCTTTTTTTTATTTTTGATAAATGAAATTGAACCCAAGGAAGGTTCTTGCTTGATTTGTTTTGGTTTTTAAAGGATTGGAAACCGAACCCATGAGAGGTTCTTGATTCTCTTTCCTTATATTTTTTTTTTTGATTTTCTGAAAGCTGTGACCAAACCCGAAGGAAGGGCCTTAACTTTCGTTTTGAACTTTTTTTTTTTTTTTTTGAAAAGATTAGACCGAACTCGAAGGAAGTGTCCTGACCTTTTTAAAGTTTTTTGAAAAATGAGACCGAACCTGAAAGTTACCTACATATCTCGTTGACATGAGAATAAGGTCAAGTATAGTTCAAGAAAATTAGAAATAGAAAGAAAATATTTTTAGATTTTTATTTCATATCATTGTTTTGAATTTTTCAATTTCCTCAAGGGATGCATATATAGAAGAAAAGGAAGTTATTTTTGGATTTTAAGTTTGATGTCTCGAGGAAAGACTTCTAGAGAGGCAATAAAGGAAGATACATACATGTTTTGATTTTCTTTCTTTTTGGAATTTTCTTGAAAATGATCCTTCTGCAAAGATCTTCGGTCATTTGTGACTCAAATGGCCAGACTTGACCAATTCATCCAATTAAGAATGAGGAAAATCGGACCCATGACAGGTTGCCTACGTATCTTGACACAATGTCAAGATTCAGGTACGCATAGTTCATGAAGATTAGAGAGTATAAGATGTACAAATTTCAACACTTCTTTTGCTCTCCTATTTTCTAGCAATATTAATTGCACCAAAGATATGTACAAAATGTGAGGATATATAGACAAACTCGGAGCGATGACTCCTAATGTCCGTGATTGACCGTGTTATCCTTTGTAGAGCGGCTCCAGCCAGAAGATATGCCCCACTTACTCTTTCGAACATTTACTTTGATGCCCCATGATTGTTTGTGAAACACTTGTTGTGATTGTCTCCCAATTGATTGTAGGGATGTTTTGTTGTGACCTTCTGATCGTGTGTGGGAACCATATGATGATTGTCCCTGGTTGCTAATAGGGGTGATTATCCTATCAAAATATAGAAAAGTGGTGAGAATAGGGAAGTAATGAAAAATTAGGGAGTTGAGAAGTGTGATTGTATAACTAATACTCCCCTAATGGTCCATTTGATATTCCGCAAAGTCCAATGTCGGATGTTATTTCCTGTGCACCTTCCGGCAGTCCATGAGAACCATTTGATGATCGTCCCTGGTTGATAACCAGGAACGATATTCTTATCAAAATATAGAATAGTGGTGAGAGCAGTGAAGTCATAAAAAGTAATGGAGTTGAGAAATGTGATTGCAAAATCAATACTCCCTTGACGTCAGATGTCATCTCTCGTGAAGTCCCAGGATGATGCACCTGAAAATTCAGAGGAGAACTTATTAGAGTACCTCTGGAACAATTTTACAGAATTGAGAGGATGCGGAGTTAGGCAGTGTGGCCAGTAATGTAGTTGATGGTGGATGGAAACTCGATGTTAGAATTCCATGACAGTTCCAAAGATGATGTTATCCCTCTTACGTCCAAAGAAAAATTCTTTTATTTAAGAGAGGGGAACCGATATGTGTTGACTCAAGGCTTTTCTTGTTCTTCTTTGATTGTCCCAGTCGTGTGAGCTTGATGCCCCTCAAAGGCTGGCTAGCTACAAGTTCCTGTAACAAAAGTGGGTTGACTTGCATTGGATTCTTGAATTCGAAAAGCAAGACTGAACACCATGGGTCCATAGCCAGATGTGTAACGAAAAGACTTGCATCACATATTTTGGGATTTCAGTCAAGTTGTAAGGTTGGCATGGTATTTTGATGTTTGGATTTTGGGTGAAATTTGGTGGACATTCTCGAAGATTTCTGGGTTGAGGGCATCATCGTATTGTTCCAAAAGAACTGCCCCAGCTTTTAGTACTGACGAAATTACTTTAAAATAGTGGGGAGACCGAACCCTTATGTGGACTTGCCTACATATCTTGCCAAAGAAATAATCAAGAATCAGGTTAAAACATAGTTCGGGCCAGCTATTGAAATTATGAGATTTGTATGGTCGTCATGAATGGATGATTGCTCTTTGAGAAGAAGTACGAGTATGTATGAGAACTCTTGGGTGGGTGGGT
>MCJB01052575.1:0-132237 GCA_002018475.1 Nicotiana obtusifolia | reverse complement strand
GGGGGGGGGGGGGGGATGATATGAGAACACATCAATCCGATTGCCACAGAAACTAGAACTACCAAATCCGTGAACAAAATGTCTCATCGGGACCAAGGACTGTACAGCCAGGCCCGTAGAAGCAAGTTGTACAAATTAGCCACAATTAATGGCAACTTCTTTTCTTTCAACAAGATGAATGCTTATGTACTTTTGAAGATAGAAGGAATAAAATAAAGTCCTTTTATTTTTATCTTGTTTCTTGTTCAGACGATGAATTGATTTTATCATTTGAAAGTTAATCAAGTACTTCAAATACTAGTGCCGGAATAAACAGGAGATGGCCTCTTCAAGAATAGTGTAAACATAAGAGGGCCATCTCGTATGAAATCCTCACAGTAAATGGTTGGTTCGGAAAGTGTTTATGCCGAAACCCAAAAGCTATCGGGGAAAAATGCACCCGAAGCCTTGCATAATTCGACGCATAAAAGTAAACTTTCTGCAATGCTTAAAGAAAAGCACTCTTATTTATCAACGTGCCAAGCAGCACAAGTACAAAAAAAAAAAACAAAGGAAAAGAAAGCAAAAAAATAAACTATATCGCCCCTAGAACTCATGGGAAGAGAAGCATCAGCACTCCCAAGAGAAGTAGGCAGATCTGCCGCCGGCTTGAGATCTTGGCCTTCATCATTATTTTCTTTAAGTTCCTCCTTGGTTCCTGAGAACTCGGAACCGGAACCAGAACAGTCAGTTGCATTAGGGTGAGCCGAAAGGCGTCATCGAGCGGTTGACTCCAGTTATTGGGCCTTGGCGATTTCATCATCAACATATCAATGACGTCCGCTTTGGACTCTTCCAAGTGTTTCTCCTCATGCTATACATAGATTATGGTTTACCAATGATGAGGGAATCCGCTCGGTGCTGGAGTTTGGATTTAAGCCGATCAACCTCAGTCGAAACGCTGTCTCGCTCGGATCTCGCGGTGCTAAGGCGAAGATCAAGATCAAGGATAGTGGTTATATGAACCTTATTATGCTCCATGATCCTCTTATAACTATCCTCTATATAGGCGCGCTTTTCCTCGACAACAGTGACCTCTGAAATCTTGGAATTCAAGGCTGCGGCCAAGTTATTCACTCGTTCAGTGGTGGCAGCCTCACGCTCGGCAGCAGCAAGCACAACATTTTGGATCTCAGTCCATTTAGCCTTGGCTTCTTGAAACTTTACATTTAACTGAGAGGCTTCTTGGATGAGGGCCATCACTTCCTGCTTATTCTACTAAATTCGAGCCTCTAACTCCCCAAATTCAGCAGCTTTTGCTTCCAGCACTGGGAGGCGAGCAACAATTTGGTCCCTCTCGGTCAATAGTTGATCCCGTCTCGGACATAAGCTTTTCTTTATTGAGGAATAACTTCTAAAGGCCCTTGAAAGTAAGGAAGTTGGCCTGAGAAGCAAAAACTCAAATTAGAAACTCTGTCAAAACAAATCAAGAAGAAACAAGCAATAAATAGAACAAGTACTATACCGTCGTTGTGTTGTGCATAACATTATTTCTCATACACTCTCCTGAAAGAGAGTGTATTTTCTTCTTATCTTTCTCTGAAGCCAGCGGTTTCAGGTAATTGGCAAGTTCTATCGGCAGAGATAGCAGATGGTACTGGGTAGATACAGAGAGGAGACACCCCTCCTCCTCTAGGCATCTGCAGAAGGGGGAAAATAGTAGTTCCCCAAATTCCCATGGTCTGGGGACTGGGGAGGAGGGACATCCTCCTCTTAGGTGTCCGCGGACGGTGGGGGTGATGTAGTAGTCGCTGGTGAAGAAGGTATGGCCGGTGTGGAAGGAGATGAAGCTGATGGTGTTTTGGGATGAGAAGCAGCTACGGCGGAGGCAGTGCTGGTTATTGGTTGCTAACCAACTGAAGATGGAAGAGGCCCGGAACTCAGCCTTATAGTATCTGGAGCAGCAACTGGGACTGGAAAGAGAGAATTGGCATTCTCAACCAAGTCTAATTCTCCCTAGAGCGCTTGCGCAGCATCCCCGGTTGGGCTTATAAGCTCTTCACATTGAGCATTTTGCTGAGCTGATGAAGGTCATTGTCTCCTTTGTAGGGAAGCTCCTTCATCACTGGCTTCCCCATCATGGTTGATAACCACAGTGGCTGCGGCTGGCTCGGGTGCGACTTTCTTCACTTTCTTATTCTTGCTCTCGACCGAAGAAGAATGTCGCCTTTTTGGTTGCTTGTTCTGTGGCTGGGAACTTCGAGAAAAGGCACTTGCCGGATGCAGATCCGATGGTTCCTGTTCTTGTCAGAAACATCCTCCTCGGGGATGGTAACAAAGCCCTGGGGGAGACATGAATACAAAAAAAAGAAAGGTTAACCAATTTTCTTATGCACAAAAATGAGATGAGGACAAAATCCATTTCACGAGTCAACTTATCATGATTTTTGGCCTTCCACCCATGTTTGGGGGCCAATGTTTTCCACAGGCGGGTCTCAGGCATGGTGATGTCTAGAATCTTCTGAACCCACCGGTCCAAGCCTTTAACCGTTGGTGGTATCCACCAAGTTGCTGAAATAATAAAAAGAGAAGGATCAACAACAACATGAAACAACCTTTTTTCAGAAAAAAGACAGACTTTGAATTTACTTGTACGAGACCAGGACTCAGGGAAAGATGGAGTTGTAGCCGGGATGATATCTCTGGTGACAACAATGACAAACCGCTCCATCCATCCATGGTTGTTGTCGTCATCCATGCTGGTGAGCAAAGCATGGTGGCCACGTTTGCTAAAATTTATTACTCCCCACGAAAAATCTTGGGGGAGTAGAGATTCATCATGCAAGCCAAGGTGAGCTCCTCCTTTGTCTCCCGACACAACCGCCGTAGACAGGCCATCGTTTGCCACAACGAAGGGACCACCTGTGCCAAACAAACCTGGTATTTGTGGCACAGCTCCAAAATCATGGCGTCGAGCCCAAGGCAAACATACCCAAAGTGAATGGGTACGTATAAATATACATGAAGCCCTTCTTAGTGAAGGTTACTCGCTCCACCAATTCGGGAGTGATGATGTTCAAGTCATGAGAATCACAGTCCTCCTTCAAAGCAGGCATGCTAGAAGGAAAGATGGAAGAAGGGTATATGCCAACAGCCCAAGTGCGAGAACTTGAAGAAGGAAACTTCTCTTCGAAGTCCTTGGTTGTGTTGAGTCTTTTGGGATGATGGTGCTCACCATAGGGGAGTCAGCATGAACGTTGATTTCTTTGTCTTTGTTCTCCTTCAGACCCCCATCGTAGAGAAAATCGGAGTTCTTGGAAGAGTTAGTTAATGGAGCCATGATCAGCAAAATGTGATAAGAGTTATTTGAAGAAGAAGATTAAAGAGGGGTAAAAGCAGGAAAGAATTGAATGCAAAAAAGTTGAGAGAGTTTGCGAAACTATTAAGTGTAACAGAAGAAGAATGAGGCGTATAAGTAAAGGAATATGCGCATAAAATTGTGGCCATGATTACCTCGAGAACTGGTAAAAATATTGCTTAATCATGGAGTAATACCTGTTCGGAGTATCAAATACGAAGAGACGTGCGTCGAATCAAGTGTCATAAACTTTTCAGAAGGGTTCAAAAAAATTTTCGCCAAGAAAGGAATCTTCACCAACTTCCCGGTGACGCAAAGATGTGCATTGGAAAGCAAGGGTACTATCTGTATAGGATAAAATTGTTTCACATTAAGTACTCGAATAACAGAATGACACATGAAACTGGGGACATACGAAAGACGAAGCAAATGGAAGTCAAAACCGAAGGCAACAACTTCGGTTGACATCGGGTAGACCTCGAAGGGAACATTATTAATGAGGGCAAATGAATACATGTCACAAGATGAAATTCAATGAAGAATATTTCTTAGTATTGAATACACGCCCGTTACAGAAAATTTTTGCATGCATTACCTGTCGTTACATATTCATCAATGACCCCCATTATTATCATTTAAGAGGGGCTTGATCCTAGGAACTTGTTCCCTAGGTTTAGCTATAAAGAGTGACTTCAACAACCATTATAACACAGGAAATTTCAAACCAAGTTATGCTACACATTATTCCAAACTAAATAATACTTTATTTTCTATCTTACGGTATTCTTATTGCAACATTCAGAAACCTTGCTCCTGGAGCCAAGCTATCTGCTATTTTATCTCGATTTCAATGCTAAGTCTTGTATTTTATTTTATTTCTTTTTTATTTTGGGGTCAAATCGACTCTCTTGTCTATAAACCACGTTATAAATTTAATGGAACGTTTTACAAGTAAACAACTAATTTGTTAAGTGTTGAACTATGTAATAAGTCCTAATATTTTAGGATTTAAAATTATTTAAGATTAAAAAATTCATTATGATATATCCATAAATGTGATGATAATTTATTTACGTATGAATTCTAGATATATTCCAATATTTGAGGAGTTTGATATCAAAGATAATAAACATGAATAGTAATGTTACCCTCTTTAAAGCTACAAGATACTTGGTTGGTTGCGAGTTGTGATAATACAAAATATATGAAATAAATCTCTCAAAAAGTTATATTATCGTTTTATTTATCATTTACAATATAGTTGATATATATAACTCTTACTTTTACCCAACCTGCTATTTTTTTAACATAAAATAATTTTATTTTAAAATGGGTTGGATAAAAAAAATTATATCTTTCTTTTCAAACTTAATCTATCTATACTATATTAAAAACACGAAGGCCCTTAGCGAAATATAGTTCGCCTTTACCCTTTAAAATAGAGTTTACACTAGATAAAATAGTCATTTAATTATTTTTCTAATTTTTCGGTATTCAAAATCTACTAAGTTTTATTTACCAAATCCTTCCTTATTTGCACTATGTACAAAATTTTAATATTTAAAACATAAAAATCTGTTCAAATTTCACCATTTCAATTAAACACAAACACATAATAAACACATAAAATTGACTACTAACCTAAATATCTAACTTTTATGCAGCTTACCTTAAACATATAAATTAACTGATGATGGAATAATCACTCAAAGATAATGAATACTTATGTTGGCCTATTTATGTATTAAATAAGGAAATATATATATAAATATTCAAGCTATATATATATCATATAGGAGTGCTAAAATAAAAATACACTCATGTATAAATTGAAAATAGGGAAATATCGCATATGTATAGGAATATATTAGGTTTTTGTAAGGTAGTGTGTCTTACTTTTGAGTAAAAATTATTAAGATCAGTAATCATTATATTTAAAAAATTATATATTTTTATTTAATAATAACTCCAACATAATTTTTAATAGAAAACTTATATAATTCTTTTAAAATTGTACTCATTAAGCGGAATTACTGTCATGGGCGGCTTTCCAGCCTCGCCCCATGACCCCTTGGACGCGCCCCGTCGCGTCCTAGCAAGCTTCTCAAAGCCTAGTACCACGGTCGGCCCCGTGGTCTTGGCCGCACCAAGTGACAAGTGCGCAAGTGCCTCTGTCGCCCCACCAACACTCCTTGCCGGCGCCCAGCGGCTTGCGAGTGTCAACAATGTTGCGCGCACAGACAATGCCGCACAGACAAGCGATGCCGCGCGCACAGCCAAGCCCGCGCGCATCCATCATGATCCAAGCACAAGTGCCAGCGCCTCGCCGCAGGCCATCATCAATAGTGCCGCGCGCGTTGCTGTCTGCGCGCGCAGACCCTGATCCTCAAGACAAAGTTGCTGCCATTGGACTTAGTAATTCTACATCATAGAAGACTAAGTCCTCCTCATTGTAAATATAGAATAGCTTTACTTGTTTTATATTCATTGTGCTCCTCGAGCTCATTTAGGTCTACTCTTGTAATTTTGGTTTATTTATTTTAAGCATTATTAGGGGGGTATCAGCATTCAAACATTTTCAGCAAGCATTCAATTCTCTGTACTGGTGTCTCGCCCCCTCGACACCGCATTAGCTTTGTAATAGCTTTCAGCATTTTCAATACAATCATCAAAAATTCATCAAAAGCTTCCGCTGCTCTCAATTCTCTTGTTGCCTACGAAATTGATTTTCCCGCACGGCACTGACAATCTAGTCTAGCGTGCGGAGGGGACCTCAGTTGGCGGATGGCAATCGTACTGACATCGATTGCCTAGCCTTACGCTACCCTTCCAAAGCATCTCAGGAAGGCGTCGCGTAACAGTTGGTATCAGAGCCTAGGCTCGAACATCGGACAAGGGAACGTGTTGCCATTTTACCATTTCTGACCAGGGTGACTCAAGGGGATCGGATCACCATCCTCAAACAAGCACTTGACGGACTACGGCCCATCGTAGGTACCGTGCCAGATTTAAAAGCCAGCCTAGAGCAAGGGTTGGACGACCTGGACCGCAGGATGCGGCAGGCCGAAAATGACATTGCAAACATCAGTCGGGACTCTGAGGATGACCGTCAAACAGCAGTTGTTGAGGCAGCTGCCCTTCATGGCAAATTCGATGACCTCCAACAGGAGCGTGCGCAGGATTTGGCCCAACGGGAACAGGAGGCAGACAAAATCACTGCCATGCAGCAAACCATAGACAACTTGACAGGCCAGCTCAATGTTGTCAATGCTGCTCTTCAAGGCTTGCTCAGAGGAGCCGACAATCACATTGGGAGTGCCATGAACATCGCCCCTGCTCCACAAAAGCTGAAAATTCCGGAACCAAAGCCATACAACGGTGCCCGAGATGCCAAGGAAGTGGAGAACTTTATATTCGACATCGAGCAATACTTCGATGCCGTCGGTCCCCTGGACGAAGCAAAACAGGTAGCAACTGCTGCCATGTATCTCCAGGGCGATGCTAAACTCTGGTGGCGAGTGAAATATGAAGCCATCAGGGCCGGTGAGGACCATCTACAGACATGGGCAGAACTGAAGGCAGCCATACGCCAACAGTTCTTCCCTGAGAATGTGGAATACAATGCACGGAGGAAACTGCGGGAACTTCGGCAAACCAAATCAGTGCGGGAGTACGTGCGGGATTTCTCCGCGCTCATGCTAAACATACGAGACATGGGGGACAAAGACAAACTCTTCGCATTCATAGAAGGTTTGAAACCTCATGCTCGTGCAGAGCTGCAACGACAAAGGGTAGATACCCTGCCCAAGGCAATCCAAGCTGCTGAATGCCTTGGGGATTATCATCTTGGAACCTCTAAGAGACAGGTCCCAGCCGCCTATCCGAGGAGGATACAACGGGAGCCAACCAAATCATGGTGGCCCTATCAGAAATGGGGGAGATCGAAGTGCATCCAGGTCTAAGACTCCTTCATCAAGCAACAACACCGTTGCATCAGTCAACAACAATCAAGGGAGAAAGCCTCCCTCAGAATGCCGTCATTGCGGTGGGCCACATTGGAACAATGAATGCCCAAACATACAGATCAACGCTCATCAGGCAGTCGAAAATGGGTCAGACACTGACACTGACTCTGACGACGCGGAGCAAGTGGGTGCTTTCAGTGCACTTGTTAGCTCCATCTCAGACACCTTACCAGGACCTAGCACTGGTAATAATAAGAAGCATACAGTCCCGATCACCAGGAAAGGGAAAGAGAAGGCGGATGAGAGGCCTCCCACCATAAAAGAGAGGACCCTCATGTTCGTCGACATGGAAGTAAACGGTCGCCCCATCTGGGCCATGATAGACACAGGTGCTACTCACAACTACCTAGCCTCATCTCAGGTAGAGCGCCTCGGTGTGGCCGTGAAAAAGTGTAAGGGTAGTGTCAAGGCTATCAACTCACCACATCAGCCGTTGAGTGGAAAAGCCAAAGCGGTACCAATGAAGCTTGGTCCATACGAGGGAAGATTCAACCTACGCATAGCTATCATCGATGACTTCGAATTGATAGTGGGATTGGAATTCCTAAGACAAACCAACACCATACCGGTGCCCTTCGCTGATATGCTCCTGATGATTGGAGAAAACGGGGCCAAACCCCGTGTCATCCCATGCAAACCCATAAAGATGGCTGCTGAAAACATCTCAGCCATGCAGTCGAGGAAGGGAGGCAAGAGACATGAACCCAAAGTTCAGGCTACCCCTATCCTCAAGAATCAGAAATCAAATCATCGGCGCCAAACAATTGATGACGCCCCTCATTGCGTGAAGACTTGCCAACCATGTCCTAAGGGCAAGTCGGATCGCCCAGTAAAAGCGGGACTCTTGAAACCGCTACCTGCCCCGCAGAGATCATGGGAAAGCATTTCCCTCAATTTCATCACAGGATTACCCAAGGTCGGAGAGCTTGCAACCATCCTGGTTGTGGTAGACCGGTTTTCCAAATATGCGACATTCATACCAGCTCCACAAAACATATCGGCAGAGGATACAACTCGACTCTTCTTTGCCCACATTGTCAAATATTGGGGTATGCCCAAGCATATCATTAGTGACTGCGACTCACGCTTCACTAGCAAATTTTGGACCCAACTCTTTGGGTGTCTTGGGTCCACAGTCAGCCACAACTCAAACGTGCATCATCAGGCAGATGACCCAACAGAACGGTTCAATGCCATGCTGGAGGAAATACCTCCGCCATTTTGCAACCGGGTCGCAACAACATTGGGTGAAGCTCTTGAATGCTGCTCAACTGTGTTTCAATTCACAAAAGTGCGCCATTTCAAACAAAAGCGCTTTTGAAATTGTTACCGGACAGCAACCGCTAATCCCTCAAATGATAGATGCATCAAACATGCCAACAGTGCATAAAGCTGCCAACTTTTCGAAGGAATGGGAGCAAACCATGCAGATAGTGCGGAGCTATCTCGTCAAAGCCCAAAACAGGGCCAAGAGGCATGCCAAACAGAACTGTGCTTTGCTCAATATCAGCCAGGAGACAAAGTTATGGTAAAAGTCTCAAAGCGGCGCTTATTCACAGGCAAGGCCAAAGACCCACGTCTAGTGCGGCCATATATCGGACCCATGTCCATTGAAAAACGCCTTGGGAAAGCTACCTACCAGGTCAACATTCCATCCTGGTGGAAAATCCATCCAGTGTTCCATGTAAGTCGCCTCAAATCATTCCGCCAATACATGGAGCGTCAGGCAGACCCTCATCAGCACTCCACAAAACAGAGGGGAACAGACCTCCCAGCCAACAGACGCTCCCAACATCATCATCATCTTCAGGCAAACAAGGCTCCGGGGACGGTGCCAACTCAGGTGGGGGAGAATGTCATGGGCGGCTTTCTAGCCTCGCCCCATGACCCCTTGGACGCGCCCCGTGGCGTCCTAACAAGCTTCTCAAAGCCTAGCGCCACGGTCGGCCCCGTGGTCTTGGCCGCGCCAAGTGACAAGTGCGCAAGTGCTTCTGTCGCCCCACCAACACTCCTTGCCGGTGCCCAGCGGCTTGCGAGTGTCAACAATGTTGCGCGCGCAGACAATGCCGCACAGACAAGCGATGCCGCGCGCACAGCCAAGCCCGCGCGCATCCATCATGATCTAAGCACAAGTGCCAGCGCCTCGCCGCAGGCCATCATCAATAGTGCCGCGCGCGCAGACCCTGATCCTCAAGACAAAGTTGCTGCCATTGGACTTAGTAATTCTACATCATAGAAGACTAAGTCCTCCTCATTGTAAATATAGAATAGGTTTACTTGTTTTATATTCATTGTGCTCCTCGAGCTCATTTAGGTCTACTCTTGTAATTTTGGTTTATTTATTTTAAGCATTATTAGGGGGGTATCAGCATTCAAACATTTTCAGCAAGCATTCAATTCTCTGTACTGGTGTCTCGCCCCCTCGACACCGCATTAGCTTTGTAATAGCTTTCAGCATTTTCAATACAATCATCAAAAATTCATCAAAAGCTTCCGCTGCTCTCAATTCTCTTGTTGCCTACGAAATTGGTTTTCCCGCACGGCACTGACAATCTAGTCTAGCGTGCGGAGGGGACCTCAGTTGGCGGACGGCAATCGTACTGACATTGATTGCCTAGCCTTACGCTACCCTTCCCATCTCAGGAAGGCGTCGCGTAACATTACACATGCAATGCGCGTACCCTAAGAACTAGTTTTATTAAAAGCACAAAGGTCATTAGCAAAACGTGGTTCACCTTTTTTACCCTTTAAAAATCAAGTTCATATTAGACAAAATAGTCATTTATTTAAATTTTTTATTATATAAAAATAATTATTTAATTAATTTTCTGATATTTAGAAATATTTTCCTAAAATTTAGGAATTTGCAATTAACTAAAATTGACTACTAAATCTTTATTTGTACTATGTAAAAATATTTAATATTTTGGAAGAAATTTTTTCTCGATTTTCACATAATTCCATGCATCATTAATCCTTACCTTTCCATTATTCAACGTGTAATAGCTTTTTACCTTATATATGTTCATCAATTATTAATGATGAAAGCCTGAAACCACCTGGAGTATCAAAATTAGAGATATTAACTTGAGCGGATTAGCCAACTTTTGTAATGAGGTTTCTTTTTATCCTACAAGATTTTAGTGAGGTAAATGGTGGATAAGTATTGTCACGACTCAAAATCCACTATAGATCGTGATGGCGTCCGGCATCGCTGTTAAGTAAATCAACGGTGAACTACCAACTTAATTATGCATTTTATTGTTTTTGAAATCATGAATTTTATTAGAGAAAGAAATGAACGCATTAAAATCATGGAAACTTACAATTTAAATAGAATAGATAATAAAAGTGTGTAAATGCTAAGCAAAACCACAAAACAATTTCTTGAACATCCCAAAACCCGGTGTCACAAGTGCATGAGCGTCTACTAAAGAGTGCAATAATAATACAACATCTGTCTGGAATATAAAATGAACAGGATAAAGTAAATAAATAAGAGGAAACTTTGTGGGCTGCGGTGTGTAGCATAGAAAGCGGCTCACCATAAAGTCGCCTCAGCAGTCGCGCCTACTCGCCAAGGTGACCACCAAATTAATCTTTTAGATCCTGCACATTTAGTGCAGAAGTGTAGCGTGAGTACGTAAACTAACATGAACCCAGTAAGTATCTAGCCTAACCCCAGAGAAGTAGTGACGAGCTGTCGACATCGACATTTACTAGTGGTCCAATAAATCAATATGATAACTCAAAACCAATATAAAGCACAAAATTAGTAGTGAGATAAAAACTATAACTAACATAATCCTCCAAAAATTTCTTTTAATGATATAAATCTTTCAAATCTCATGTGCCATCTCAATAGATCTGAAATATCAAGTGCAATCTCAAACGGATAAGGAATACCATATAAAATGTCAGGCCTCAATAGAAGGGGATCTCGTAAATATCCGGACTGCTAGCTGTATAACGCACGATTAAGCCGAGGTCGTACAGCCGATCCAGAGTGGTGTATACACTACCGAGGGTCGACCCGCGCTAATCAGAGATGCATCTCAATATACTGCCGAGGCGTTCGGCCTGATCCACAGGAAAGGAAGAAACTTATCGAATTACGAGTCACGTACTTACAACACAGGTGTAGGAGCATAAAGTAATTATGACTTTTATCATTTATCAAATATCTCGCCAAACAAC
This sequence comes from Nicotiana obtusifolia, assembly GCA_002018475.1. Lineage (NCBI taxonomy): Eukaryota > Viridiplantae > Streptophyta > Magnoliopsida > Solanales > Solanaceae > Nicotiana > Nicotiana obtusifolia. Next base: position 120,678 of record MCJB01052575.1, on the reverse strand, counting down.
TCAAGGTGAGAAAGCTCGGCCTAATATATTCCCAAATTAATTTCAATTATAAATGCACTTAATTAAGCTAGCAAAAAGAGTTTAAATAATTCAAATGTTACATGGTAAAGTCATAAGTCTACCCAGACATAAACATGCTTGTAGCTACGTACGGACTCTCGTCACCTCGTGCGTACGTAGCACCCACAACTAGTAGCACATAATAATTTTAATACCTATGGGGCAGATTCCCTCTCACAAAGTTAGACAGGAGACTTACCTCGCAACGAAATTCCATAACCGGCTCCGACACCTCTCTAACACCTCAAACCAATGCCCATCTATCCGAAACTAGTCAAACAACGTGCAATCAATTAAAAATATACTCCCATACTCATAATTAATCAAATTCTAATAATTTTCAACGCCGCTCAAAAAGTCAACCATGTCAACCCTCGGCCCACGTGCCCGGATTCTAAAAACTTTCGAAGATAAACATTACCCATAATACTATGAACTCAAATATATAATTTATTCATAATTCCATGTCCAATTTCGTGGTCAAAATCTAAAAATACCTTTTCTGAGTTTTCTTCCAAATATTCCATAATTTCTATCAAAGTATTATGTTAAAATCCATATATAACCCATGTATTTAACTCGAAACAAGTAGGAATAACTTACCTTATGATATATGGCGAAAACGATCTTCAAAAATCACTCCACACGAGCTCCAAAAACTTAAAAGTGATGGACTGAACTCAAAACTCCGAAATTAGATGTTTAATACACCTGCTAGACCTCCTTCTTCACGATCGCTGTCGTTATCCATGCAATCGCGATTAACAAAAGTTCCAGCATCGTTTCCTTCATCGCGATCTCGGCAAAAACCTCGCGATCGCGATGTACAAATTTTTTTTCCTCTTCACAGACACCCTTCGGTAATAGGCCATAACCTTTCGTAGAAATTCCAATTGACAAATGGTTTAATTTTGTGAAACTAGATTCAAAGGCTACAACTTTCATTTTTGGATCATCCCCAAATTTCTTATAGATTGCAAGATATAAGCTCTCGAAGTTAGACTACTGACAGCAAAAATTACTTCTACGCGATCGCAAATTTCATTCCGCGATCGCATTTCACAAGGCATGGAACAACACTTTGCTCTTCGAGATCACGACCCTTCCTTCACGATCGCGAAGAAGGATGCACCAGATCTGAGAATCAGCAGCTCAAACATGGCGAAATGACCCCTATCCCATCCAAAAACACAACTGAGATCCTCGGGACCCCGTCCAATCATCCGAACAATTCCCAAAACATGATGCAAATTTGCTCGAGGCCTCAAATAACAACAAACAATATCCAAACTATCGAATTGACGATAGAAACTCTTCTTTCAACGTTCAAACTTTCAAATCGCCGAACGCATCCGAATTACAATTAAACATTCCGGAATGATGCCAAACTTTACGTGCAAGTCATAAATCATGATACGAACCTATTCAAAGGCTTGGAATCCCAAACGGACATAAATAAAATCAAAGTTCACTTCAAATCAATCTTAGGAAATTCTAATACCTTCAAAATGATAATTTCCACAATAAGCGTCGAAATGCTTCCGGACCACCCGATACTAAACCCGAACATACGCCCAAGTCAAAAATCATCATGCGAACCTATTGGAACCTTCAAATCCCGATTCCGAGATCGTTTACTCAAAAGTCAAACCTTGATCAACTCTTCCAACTTAAAGCTTCCGAATTGAGAATTTTCCATTCGAATCAACTCCGAAGTTCCCGAAATCAAAAGGTTTGGGGTTTTGAGTAATAGACTTTAGAATTGGGATTTGAATATTGGAAGTTTTAAAGTTTAAAGAAGGGTTTCAATCGTTGATGCGTAGTTTTGATTTGTTTGGCGTGATGTGAGGCTTCGACTAAGTCTGTGTCATGTTTTGGATGCGTTGGTATGTTTGGATGGGTCTGGGGTGCTTCGGGTTTGATTCGGATAGAATCAGAGTGAGAATTTAGCCTTATGTAATTTCAGGTGGTAGCACATCTGGTGTAACCGCACCTGCGAGGTTTTTGCCGTAGGGAAGTGGCTGTAGGTACGAGACCATTTTATCATCTGCGATGGCGCAAATGCAACTTCCTGTAGCACATGAGTGGAGTGGAGCGTAGAAGCGAGGGAGATTGTCACACCTGCGACGTCCCAGGAGCGGGACATTGTCCGCAGGTGCGAAGGGGCGGCCTCTAGTGCTTTCTGTAGAAGCGAATTTGTTGTCGCAAAAGCGGCCATTGGCTTCGCAGATGCGAAGATCGCCTGGGCAGAATGTATATCTTAGCCTAATCGGGTCTTGGCTCATTTCACCTCTTTTCTCTCATTGGAGCCGGCCTTGGGGGCGATTTTGGAGTGCCATTTTTTATGTGAGCTAAATACATGATTTACATATGGATTTAAACATGAAAAAAAATTATAGTAATTGTGGGATTTTACGAGAAAACCTAGAAATTGGTATTTTTGGATTTTTACCACGAAATTTCCCATGGAATTAGGAATACATTATATATTTGAGTTCGTGGTCTTATGGGTAATGTTTCTCTTCGAAAATTTTCGGAATCCCAGCATGTGGGCTTCATGATTGACTTTACAGACCTTTTGAGCAGAGTTAGGAATTATTATAAATTGATTAACTATGGGTAACAGAGTATATATTTATAGATTTTCACATTATTTGACTAGTTTTGGAGAGACGGGCATCGGTTTGAGGTGTTTGAGTGGCGTTGGAGTCGGTTATGGAACTTCGGAGTGAGGTAAGTCTCCTGTCTAACTCTGTGAGGGAAAACTACCCCTAGATGATGTATTTGATATGTGCTACTTGTTGCGGGGGCTACGTACGCACGAGGTGACGATAGTCCGTACGTAGTTAAATTCATGTTATTGTCCGGGTAGACTTAGGTTCACATCATGCTATAATTGTACTATAGGAGTTATCATTGCTCATTTAATTCCTTTATTTCGCATTAGGACTTGAGACTACACTTGCGTAGAGTGATAGACTTGCTATTATAGAGATTTGACGAGCTTCATGATTAGCTGCGGAAGAATTGTGCTCCCGTTACGAATTTCTCCCACATTGTGTGTTTTCATCGAAAAGCTTCCTTAAAGTTCATAATTCGCATGTTTATTCGTGAATGGAGTCAAGGGCCTATTAGCGCTTCTTATTATAATGGGATCGGTGTATTCGCCTCGGCAGTATAATAGATACATCTATGGTTCGTGCCATTCGACCCTCGGCAATGCGCTCATTATGATGGGATTGGGTTGCTCGCCTCGGCAGGATTATGTATCACACTCTCATGGGAGCGGGTCATTTGCCTCGACAACATAATAAATGTATTTATGGTTCATGCCATTCGACCCTCGGCAGTGCACACATTATGATGGGATCGGGCCGTACACTTCGACATTTCTATAAAATACTCTTATGGAATCGTGCGTAATATTTGACAAAAAGCCAGTTTATCTGTGAGTCTTCCTGATTTGAATAGTGACAACCTACCTAGTGAGGTCCATTATATACACATACTCCGGTTGAGGAGGTAATTGCTAAATGAGAGCTTGAGTTTATTCTTCAGGGGACGATTGTACCACGTATTTATACTTGTTTATTTTCTCATTCACATGTGCTTACTTTCTACTGTATTTGATTTATTGGACCACTAGTAAGTGTCGATATCGACCACTTGTCACTACTTCTCCGTGGTTAGGCTAGATGCTTAATAGGTACGCGTTGATTTACGTACTCATGTTGTACTTGCTGCACTTATTGTGTAGGTACATATATGTCCGGTGGTTTTATGGGCTCGAAGGCGCAGCTATTGCAGGGACTTTTCAGTGAGCTGCATTCTAGATTACGATCCGCAGCATACAGAGTCTCTCTCATTACATTCTCATGTCTAAATTGTATTCCACACAAATGTTGTATTTTATTATGTTCCCCAGTTGATGCTCATGCACTTGTGACACCAGATTTTTGGAGTTCCTACTGGATGTTTAGTTTGGTAGTTCACGTAATTATTATCATTTCACCCTGATGATCTTTATTTTATACTATTTAATTAATAGGAATTATGATTTCAAGTAATAAAAATGAGTAATTAAGTTGATCAATCACTGTTGGCTTGCCTGACAGCGGCGTTAGGCGCCATCACGACCTATAGTGGATTTTGAGTCGTGATAGCTTGGTATCAAAACGTTAGGTCCGCTTAGGTCTCACGAGTCATGAGCAAGTCTAGTAGAGTTTGCATATCGGTACAGAGAAGTATGTACTTATCTTCGAGAGACTACGAGGCTATTAGGAGCACTTCCCTTCTTGATTTCTCATTGTGCGATTTGATTCTTTTGAGGCTTATGCTGTTATTTCCTTCCTACTCAATCTTATGCGACCTGAAGCGCTTGTTATCACTTGGGCGTCGAGGAATTGTAGTGGTATTGCAGACGTGGTGTCGAAGTTTTTTCCTGCGTATTCGGGCAATCGTCTCCTTGTGGAAGAATATTCTGTCATTTCAGCTCAGTATCTATATTTCTGATGGCTTTGAGGATATGCACAGATTTCTATGATGTTCATGCATTGTTATCGCACGATGTTGGTGAAATGGTAGGGTGCTTGTTTATGTGTCGAGGCAGTGAATGGCTTGAAAGGAGGATTTCTCAATGCATTATTTAGAGGTTCAACATTTAATTCTAGCAATGGAAAGGCAATCGGACTATGGATGTTCAGGCTTTGGTTGATGGAGTAAAGAGACTTGATATTTTTGAGGTTGGTGGAATTTTCATTTTGATGCGGTGTCGTCGTCCTTGTTTGAACACATTAAGGCTCACGAATGTTATGGTCTTCTTCAATATGCCTTCTGGGCAGGGTGTTGTGAAATGGTTCCTGAGAAGCAGTTGTCAGAGATGGCGGTGTGTAGCGATTTTGGAAATCGAATTGTTGTTTCTAATATGGATGTATCGGGAAAAATGATCTTCGAGGAGCCTTAGAGTTGGAAGCAATTTATTAGTTCAGGTGCTACAGAGATGGATTTCTATTTGATGCAACATTTAGGTAGCGAAGATTGAGGAAGGACATGTGGGAGGTGTCTCGTGGTGGTTGATTTGGTAGAAGGACAAGTATGAAAAGCAGAGGTTGGGGAGGTTCTTAAGAGAGATTGTTTAACTGAAGTAGGAGCGGAAAAGTAGCATATGGGTTATGTGGCAGGAACGCCACTTTCCTTGAGGAAGTTTAGAGCAATTTTGGAGTCATGGTGGAAAGTGACTAGCTCCAAGGGTTATATTTGGAATGGATACCGTACGGAGGAAGATTGATATGGCAGAAAGGAGTTTGCCTGAAATGAAGAGGGGTTTAAAAACTTGATTATCATTTCGGATGCGACATGACTTTGAGTTGATGTTAATGGGGAAGGAACAGACTTGTACAACTGGTGGACGGGCATGGGCTCAGGAGGGTTTACTGAACTCGTGGTAGTTGTACCCGGTGCAGGAACGCTGGAAGATGTCGGCATGGAATTCCACAAGTGGGTTATCTCCTGTGAGCAGGTCAGCAGATGTGTGAGATTAGTGAAGCTTCTACGAAGAGTTCTACTTACTACTCGGCAGAAGGTCGAATATGTGATGGTAGCTGATAATTCAGAATGTTCATGAAAGGTTTAACAAGAAACTACAAGAAATTTGGCGGGTTAACGGTGCGAGATCATGGTAATTGAGAAGGACGAATCCTTGTGGGTTCTACATTATGTGATGGTAGCTTAAAGCTAAGTGGGGGAGCCCACTGTCTACGATTAGATCACGTGGATGTATGCTTGTGCGGGTTCTGGTTATCGGTGCATTGGTGGATCATTTATTACTAAGAAAAGAAAACATCAGAGGTAATTCGAGCAAAGAACTTTTATGAATGTGTGCTATATTTTGCCTTATCGATTCAAGTGCAGGTTTTGAGAAGACTCAGAGTTTATACTTCTTGAGGATGTGATGTACAAGGAAAAAGAATTTACCCTGTTGCTTCTTTGGGAGTGTTCATGTGCTGACAGCGTGCTAGAGTTTTATTTTATATTCGGGACCAAGGTAGGGTGGGTGACTCTCAACAGTGGTTCTAATGGGTTCGTTATGTGGCTAGAGACTAGGATTTTGCAGTAGAGTGTGAATAATACTTGGAGAATTTTCTATTTTATCACCGGGTCTGAGGGGCAGTATTGGAAAAATAGGAGAAACAGTTTCGGATTCACGGAAGGTCTTTCAGAATGGGTGTACCAGTTGGAGATGCTATTGTACTCATGAGGAGGGTAGGATATGGTTCATGAGTATTGAGACGATGAGGTCTCGTGAATTGGGTCACTCGGGAGGAGTGTTGTTGAGTTTCGTTATGTTCTTGAATGGAACTTTTATTATTTCTAAGGAAAGTCAAAAGTAAATTGAAGGAAGTGGGGTTGGTTGGTAATAGGTTGAATCTGCATGATTTTGGCTATGATCAGTTCCTTCGGCATGTGAAGTTATACATGTGGTTTTTAGTTGTACGTTCGGGCTTGACAGCCGCCATAACTTTATTGATTTGGGAGGTATTTGATTCAAAAGGTCTTATTGTGTAAATGGATTTCGGAAGAGTAATGACAGTTTAGATCACGACTTGAGGTTTGTATATTTTGTGGTTTTGGAATTCAGTTGCTTGTTGTATTGGTCCTTCTGAAATGAGTTAAGTGAAAGGTTTTTAGCCAATGAAGTGTTTATTCTACTAGTAGTTCAGGGGTTATGATGAATTCTTGTACTCTCGTGTAGCGGCATGATAGGTGCGATAAGCGGCATGGGAATTGGAAGTTGAGGATCAAGGTTGCGGTTTGGTGTGATAAGAATATTAAGAGTTGGGATGAGCAGGGAAGAATTTAGATGTTTAAAGTAAGCTGGCGTTATCCTAGTGTCGCATGAGAATGGTGTTCTATGGAAGAGGCATTGTGTATTGATTTGCGGATTGTGATTTGCCTTACAAAATTAGTACGATTGGTGGTATGTTGGTGCAGATTTTGCTACTTGATGCAGAAGGTCATGCGAGCGTGCCCCACGAGAAGATTGTATAAGTGTGGCATGCTAGTCATTTGATTGTGAATGATTAAAATCAAGTATGGAGATTATAGTGATATCGCAAATGTGAGAGTTTATGCCTGAGAGGCATTCTATTCCTTGGGTTGTGGACTGCGTGAGTTTGTTCCGAATTTGACGGGTGTTCTTATGTGTCATGGAAAAGGTTATTGTGGGTCCTTGAAAGTTTATTATCCCAGTACGGTATGATCAGAATCGGCTTGAGGTTCGTTGATGGGTCTAATGTGAACGTGTGCTCTACATCAAGCCGGATATGTTCATTCAGCATAGCTTTGCTTATGGAGGAGTCTTCGGGCATTGGACGTTATTCCCATCGTCAGTTATTCCATGTAATACTCTATTGTGCCATGTGGGTTGTGAGACGACTTGATTATCCGCACATGTGATGTTGTCCCGTGTAGCTTAGTGTTATATGAGTAGGATGACTCTCGAGATGCAATTCATTTATCGCACCTTAGCTGTGCTTGGGTTTTGTAGCGTATGGCACTATCCGTCTCCCCAGGGCTGTATCTTTGTACTTGGCGTGCTTGTGGTCAATATTCGGTACTTTGTAGGTATAAGCATTATAGCTTGATGGGTATTTCCTTATTTATTGTTATGTCTGGATCGAGTGGCATGCCGCCACGGGTAGGTTGTTGGATCGGGATGCATGCTGCAACGGTATCATGTGAGGATCGGGTTGCACGCCACAACAGTGAGATGTTGAGTACGATTCCCTATATCTATTCTTGTGTATTTTGTTTCTCATTCTCTGAGAAGGATTCATAGCGTCTGTTCGACCCTCTTATTTGTTATGTGGGCTGGGTAGTTCCTTTCCAGAGTTCATTTTTCCTTATGTATCGCATTCGAGTTTGTAGGTTGTTGGCGCATTGTTGGCGTCATATGAGATTTTTGGCAATGTTTGAGATGGCATATTGCATTAGCAGCTTGTACTGGGTGGTACGAAGTATTAGACCTACGATTAGTGCGATCAGAGTTTTGTAGGGTATATTAAAGAGAAAATAACGTTATTCAGTTCAGAATGAGGTAATGGTCCTTGTTAGGAGGAGAGACTCCATCATTTGTTGATTCGGTAGGTGGTTATTTGTTTCTACGCATCTCTTTCGTTGTGGCAGTATTGTGAGAGTTGGAACAGGTCTTTATATGCGTCATGAGGTGTGTTGTGGGCATCAGATTCGTGGAATTGCAATAATTGTTGTCGAAGGATGTTGTTATGTTCAAGCGACTTATGTGGTGCATGGTGTGATTTCAGCGGAGGAGCATGGTCATGTTGGGTGTAGTGTGTACGGATTTATACGGTGCTCGTATGTAAGAATCAGGTCTTGTAGAGATGTTCAGAGGTCGGAATTTAGTTCTAAGGCTTATTCACTAAATAAAAGGGAGGATCTTCAGTCTGGCTCGAGCTAATATGCTCATATGGGTTGTATTGGCACGAGTAGGTACACGAGGTGTTAAACAAAGATTTTGGACAACTCCCGGTCACTTCTTGGCACGTTCAAGGACGAACATATGTTTAAGTAGGGGAGAATGTAACGACCCGACTAGTCGTTTTGAGCTCTAGTTCGTCCTTCGGCGGTTTGATTCCTTGAGTAGCTTCACTTCATGTTTTATGACTTGTAGGTGTGGTCGGAATTGAATTTAAGGAAGTTCAGAGTTGATTCGGATGGAATATTCTAATTTCGGAAGCTTTACATTAGAAGAATTGACTAAGGTTTGACTTTAAAGTAAATGACCTCGGAATCAGGATTTGAAGGTTCCAATAGGTTTGTATGATGATTTCGAACTTGGGCGTATGTTCGGGTTAAGTATCGGGTTCTTCGGGAGCATTTTAGCACTTATTGTAGAAAGTTGGCATTTTGAAAGTTTTAGAGTTTCATAAATTTGGTTTGAAGTGGATTTTGATGTTATCGATGTCCGTTTGGGGTTCCGAATAGTGGAATAGGTTCGAGTGATTAGTGACTTGCATGCAAAGTTTCGCGTCATTCCGGAATGTTTTGATATGGTCCGTTTGCGTTTGTCGAAGTTTGAAAGTTTAAAGAAGGTTTTTGATAGTTGATCCCTTGTATTGATGTTATTTGGCGTGATTTGAGGCTTCAACTAAGTCCGTATCATGTTTTGGGATGGGTTGGTATGTTTGGGTGGGGTCCCGGGGCCTCAGGTTTGATTCGGAGTGAGAACTTGGCCTTATGCAATTTCTGGTGGCAGCACATCTGGTGTAACCGCACCTGCGAGGTTTTGGCCGTAGGTGCAGAGCCGTAGAAACGGCCAAGAGGGTCGCAGAAGCGGTTCTGGGCGAGCTAGAAAGTGGCTGCAGGTGCTAGACCATTTCTGCATCTGCGATGGCACAAATGCAGCTTCCTGGAGAACATGAGCGGAGTGGAGTGCAGAAGCGAGGGAGATTGTCGCACCAGCGATGTTGCAGAAGAGGGACCTTGTCCGCATGTGCAAAGGGGTGGCCTCCAGTACTTTCTGCAGAAGCAGATTTGTTGCCGCGGAAGCGATGCCGCAAAAGCGGCCATTGGCTTCATAGAAGCGAAGATCACCTTGGCATAATGTATATGTTAGCCAAATCGGGTCTTGGCTTATTTCATCTTTTTTCTCTCATTGTGGTCGGCCTTGGGGGCGATCTTGGAGTGCCATTTTTGTCATCCTTCATGAGGTAAGTGATTCCTACCGTTGTGAGTTAAATACATGATTTATATGTGGATATAAACATGAAAAAAATGTAGTAATTGTTGGATTTTAAGAGAAAACCTAGAATTTGGAATTTTTTGGATTTTTACCACGAAACTGGACATGGAATTAGGAATAAATTATATATTTGAGTTTGTGGTGTTATGGGTTATGTATATCTTCGAAAAGTTTCGGAATCTGGGCACGTGGGCCTGAGGGTTGACTTTATTGACTTTTCGAGTGAAGTTGGGAATTGTTATAAATTGATTAATTATGGGTAATAGAGTATATATTTATGGATTTGCACATTGTTTGACTAGATTTGGAGAGACGGGCATCGGTTTGAGGTGTTTGAGTGGCGTTAGAGCCGGTTATGGAACTTCAGGGCGAGGTAAGTCTCCTTTCTAACTCTGTGAGGGATAAATTATCCCTAGGTGATGTATTTTATATGTGCTACTTGTTGCAGGGGCTATGTATGCACGTCGTGACGAGAGTCCTTACGTAGCTAAATTCATGTTATCGTCCGGGTAGACTTAGGTTCACATCATGCTATAATAGTACTATAAGAGTTATCTTTGCTCACTTAATTCCCTTATTTCGTATTACGACTTGAGACTAGATTTGCGTAGAGTGATAGACTTGCTATTATTGATATTTGAGGATCTTCATGATTAGCCGCAGAACAATTGTGCTCCCCTTACGAATTTCTGCCACGTTGTGTGTTTTCATCGAAAAGCTTCCTTAAAGTTCATAATTCGCACGTTTATTTGTGAATGGAGTCAAGGGCCTGTTAGCGCTTCTTATTATAATGGGATCGGTGTTTTCGCCTCGGCAGTATAATAGATAGATCTATGGTTCGTGCCATTTGACCCTCGGCAATGCGCACATTATGATGGGATCGGGCCATTCCCCTCCGCATGATTATGTGTCACACTCTCATAGGAGCGGGGCTTTCGCCTCAGCAACCCTCCGCAGTGCATAATATTTGACAATAAGCCAGTGTAACTGTGAGCTTTCCTGATTTGAACTATGATGACCTATCTGGTGAGGTCCATTATATACATATACTCCGGTTCAGGAGGTAACTGCTAAATGAGAGCTTGAGTGTATTGTTGAGAGGAGAATTGTACCACGTATTTATACTTGTTTGTTTCGCTTGTTTACTCAGCCTCACTTCTGTTTACTTCCTACTGTATTTTATTTATTGGGCCATTCATAAGTGTCGATGTTGACCTCTCGTCATTACTTCTCCTGGGTTAGGCTAGATATTTACTCGGTACGCGTTGATTTACGTACTCATGCTGCACTTGCTGCACTTATTGTGCAGGTACGTATATGTCTGGTGGTCTTATGGGCGCGAAGGCGCAGCTATTGCAGGAGACTTTTCGGTGAGCTGCATTGTAGATTGCGATCCACATCATACAAAGTCTCCATCACCGTTATTTACATTCTCATGTCTAACTTGTATTCCAGACAGACGTTGTATTTATTATATTCCCTAGTTCATGCTCATGCACTTGTGCCACCGGATTTTGGGGGTTCCTACTAGGATTTTAGTATGGTAGTTCACGTAATTATTATCATTTCACCCTGGATATCTTCATTATATACTATTTAATTAAAGGGAATTATGATTTCAAGTAATAAAAATGAGTAATTAAGTTGATCAATCACCGTTGGCTTGCCTGACGGCGACGTTAGGCGCCATCACGATCTATAGTGGATTCTTGGTCGTGACATAAAATATGAAGTGAAGCTACTCAAGGCCTCAAATCGCCGAATGATGCGCTAGAGCTCAAAACAACCAGTCGGGTCGTCCCATTCTTCCCCACTTAAACATAGGTTCATCCTCGAACGTGCCAAGAACCGCTCCGGAATTGCCCAAAATCACTGTTTAACACCTCGTGCACCTACCCTGTGATGACCTGATAGGTCATATAAAGTTCTAAACCTTAATTCTGTGTTTTGAAGCCTCATTCTTAAAGCCTCCTCAATTTTTGCATGCACAGTCCAGGTGTTTTTCTGAAAGGCTTTTATGTTAAAAATTGATCAAAAAATGAAATTCGGCCTTAAAAATCCATTTGAGTTGACTTCGATCAACATTTTGAGCAAATGGACCTAGATTCGTATTTTAACGGTCCCGGTGGGTCCGTATCATGATTTGGGACATGGGCATATGCCCCCAATCAAATTCGGAGGTCCCTAGCTTGAGTTATTGCTTTTTGTCAAAAATTAAAAGTTTAAAGGTTTAATGACTTTAGGGATTTGACCAATGTTTGAATTTGTTGATACTGGGTACATCTTTTGGTTCCCGAACCCGGTATAGGTCCATTACTATATTAGTGACTTGTCTGTCAAATTTGGTGAGAAACGGAGTTGGTTTGACATGATTCGGACGTCCGGTTGTTAAAATAGAAGTTCTAGTCTTTTATTGAAAATTTCATTTGATTTGGTGTCCGATTCGTAGTTCTAGGTGTTATTTTGGTGTATTTATCACGCGAGCGAGTTCGTATTAGATTTTTGGACTTGTGTGCATATTTGGTTTGGATCCCCGAGGGCACGGGTGAGTTTCAGATAGGCTACGGAACTTAGAAAAATATGGTTTTTGGACTTCTGCTGTTACTAGTGTAATGTACTTCGCGATCGCAAAGCCACTACCGCGATCGCGAAGGGGGAACTGTGGAAAGGAGGATTTTACTCTATGCGAACTCGAAGGACTGTATGCAAACGTAAAGTGGAGGGGGGCTGCCATTCACGAACGTAGACAGTGTATCGCGAACGCGTAGCTTTGTGGACTTGGGGGAGGGGAACTGACCAATACGTTTTGCTAACGCGGCACAAGGCTCACGAACGAGTAGGCTGGTGGGTGTAAGCCTTTGCGAACGTGAAGGGTATCTCGCGAACGCCTAGGCTATTGGAGCCACTGCGTCGCGATCAGGTTAAGCCCTTCGCGAACACGACGAAGACCTGTCGCCCAGCGATTAAAAACAGACCAAAAAACGTGATTCTTCCATTTTTTTCATAAACTCTCTATTAGAGCTTTGCCTAGAGGCGATTCTTAAGAGAAAACTCAACATCAATTCATAGGTTTGTATACTTTAACTCATTTTCTTCCATTTCTAACATCACCTTTTAATTTCTAGTCCTAATCTTTATCCTTACATGGTAAAAAACTAGGGATTTAGGAAGAATAGAGGGTTTATGCAAATTAGGGATTTAGATCTTAAACGGAGGTTGGATTTCGAAACTAATTACATAATCGTGCTCGAGGTTAAATGGGAAAATAGATTTTGGTCCGAACCTCAGGTTTTGACCAAGCGAGCCCGGGGTCGATTTTTGGCTTTTTGGGAAAAGTGTTAAAATTCTAAGTTTATGCACTGTAATTGATACATTTAGCAATATTTGACATTATTGAGTCAATTATGGTTAGATACAAGTGGTTTGGGGACGCATTCTAGGGGAAAGGCTTCGGTAGAGCTTTGAGTCGACTTTTGGAGCGAGGTAAGTGTCGTGGTTAACCTTGACTTGAGGGATTATGACTTGTTTGCGTATTTGCTACATGTTTAAAATGTCGGGTACAACGTATATGCGAGGTGACGAGTACTTTTAAATTGTTATTGGGTTAAAGCATGCGGGTGGAACTTGTTTATTGTAATTTACCTCCTTCTTTGATTATGATATCCATGCTTAGACTAGTTTATCATTTAATTGATCGTCTTTCCCCATTTATGAACTATTTGTGATAAATGAGCACTATTGGAGGTTGAGATTGGTATTGTGGAACTATTGTTGACATAAGACTTGATATTGCTTATTCAATCTCCTTATTTTATATGTTCATTTTGCATGGTAAGGGAGAGTGTTCAAAGCACGAACGGTGATGTCGTGCCATATTTGAGAGTTAAAGCACGAAGGGTGATGCCATGTCGTATCTATTGAGAGTAAAAGCACGAAGGGTGATGCCGTGCCGGATTTATCATTTTATGGTGAGATTGAGAGTAAAAGCACGAAGGGTGATGCCGTGCCGTTATTACTGTTTCTTAGTGAGGCTGAGAGTAAAAGCACGAAGGTGATGCCGTGCAGTTTTATTCATTAAGCTTGTTCATTTTGTTGATTGAAGGTTTATTGATAAGAGGCCTCGTCATTCCGGTGGGTTCAGTGGTGCCTCATCGGGAGGCAGGGGTACTTTTGGTAGAGGCCATCCTCCCAGGCCGTTTTATTCAGCACTCTAGGCTTCCCACGGTGGGTACATAAATCTAAGAAATGGTGAGAATTCTCCTAGGTGGTCGCGGTCCTCATATGTCTCATTCCGGTCAGCTAGCTTACAGTGCACCATCAGCTCCAATTAGTGCACCTGCGCTACAGTGTTTTCAGGGTGGTTACTTAGGTTGACAAGGTCAGTTTCAGGGACAGCAGTCACAGCAGCCGAGGTCCTATTACACTTGTGGTGATCCGAGGGACATTGCTAGATTTTTGCCCTCCAGCACTGGGCAACTCACAGCAGCAGAGTTCTCGTGCCATGGTTCCGGCCCAGGTTGCTTCACCACTTGCTCAGCCAGCTAGAGGCAGGGGTCAGGCAGCCAGAGGTGAAGGTCAGGCTGTTAGAAGTGGAGATCAGGCCGATAGAGGTGGAGGCCAGCTAGTTAGAGGTCGTCCTAGAGACGTGGTTCAGAGTGGTGGGGCCCAGCCCTGATGTTATGCTTTCCCAGCGGGCCTGAGGCTGAGTCATCTGACGCTGTTATCACAGGTATTGTTTCAGTTTTCTATAGAGATGCTCCAATTCTATTTGATCTGAGCGCTACTTATTCCTACGTGTCATCCTACTTTGCTTCATATCTGGTGGTGCCTCATGATTCTTTGAGTGCTCCTATGTATGTTTCCACACCTGTGGGAGATTCTATTATTGTAAATCGTGTTTACTGTTCGTGTGAGGTTACCATTGGGAGTCTTGAGACTAGCATAGATCTCTTACTTCTCGATGTGGTAGATTTTGATGTCATCTTGGGTATGGATTGGCTGTCACCTTATCATGCTATATTGGATTTTCACGCCAAGACGGTGACCTTAGCCTAGACGGGGTTGCCTCGATTAGAGTGGAGGGGACTCCTGGCCATTCTACTAGCAGGATTATCTCTTATGTGAGGCTCGGCATATGGTCGAGAAGGGATGGCTAGCTTATTTGGCTTATGTCCGCGATTCTAGTACGGAGGTTCCCTCCATGGATTCAGTACCAGTTGTTTGTGAGTTTCCAGAGGTGGTTCCTGCAGATCTGCTGGGGATGCCACCCCACAAAGATATTGACTTTTGTATTGATTTGGCTCCGGGCACTCAGCCCATTTCTATTCCGCCAGACCGTATGGCCCCGCCAAAGTTGAAGGAATTGAAGGAGCAGTTGCAAGATTTGCTTGATAAGGGCTTCACTAGACCTAGTGTCTCGCCCTGGGGTGCGCCTGTGTTGTTCGTGAAAAAGAAAGATGGATCGATGAGGATGTGCATAGACTATAGGTAGTTGAACAAAGTCACCATCAAGAACAAGTATCCATTGTCGAAGATTGATGACTTATTTGATCAGCTTCAGGGTGCCAAGGTGTTTTCGAAGATTGATTTGAGGTCTGGCTACCATCAGTTGAGGATTAGGGCATCCGATGTCCTAAGACAGCTATTCGGACTAGATATGGGTATTATGTGTTTCTAGTGATGTCATTTGGGCTGACGAATGCCCCAGCAGCATTTATGGATTGGATGAACCGGGTGTTCAAGCCCTATTTGGATTCCTTTATGATCGTGTTTATTGATGATATCTTGATATACTTTCGCAGTCGAGAGAAGCATGAGCATCATCTTTGGATTGTACTTCAGACTCTGAGGGATAGCTAGTTATATGCAAAGCTTTCAAAGTGCAAGTTTTGGTTGGACTCAATCGCTTTCTTGGGGCATGTCGTATCAGCGGAGGGCATTCAGGTGGATCCTAAGACGTTTGTGCCAGTTCAGAACTGGTCTAGACCCACTTCAGCTATGGAGATCCGGAGTTTCTTGGGTTTGGCGGGTTACTACCTTCGGTTTGTGGAGGGGTTTTCGTCCATAGCAGCCCTATTGACGAGATTGACCCAGAAGGGTGCCCCTTTAAGAAGGTTAGATGAGTGTGAGGCGAGCTTTCAGAAGCTCAAGATTGCTTTGACTACAGCACCAGTGTTGGTGTTGTACACAGGTTCAGGATCTTATACGGCATATTGTGATGCATCTCGTGTTGGGCTCCTAGCTGTATTGATGTTGGGTGGCAGGGTGATCGCATATGCGTCACGGCAGTTGAAGGTCCATGAGAAGAATTACCCTGTTCACGATCTAGAGCTGGCAGCCATTGTTCATGCGCTGAAGATCTAGAGGCATTACCTTCACGGCATGTCGTGCGAGGTTTTCACGGATCATCCGAGTCTACAGTATTTGTTCAAACAAAAGGATCTCAATTTGAGGCAGAGGTGGTGGTCGGAGCTATTGAAAGACTATGATATCACCATCTTGTATCACCCCAAGAAGGCCAATATGGTGACCGACGCCTTGAGTAGAAAGGCAGCGAGTATGGGCAGCCTTGCGTATATTCCAATCGGTGAGAGACTGCTTGCATTAGATGTTCAAGGCTTTTGCCAATCAGTTCATGAGGTTGGATGTTTCAGAGCCTAGTCGTGTTCTAGCTTGTACAGTCACTCAGTCTTCTTTGTGTGTGCCCAATGTAGATGGAGTTCGTGAGTTGATTCTTGAGGAGGCCCATAGTTCTCGGTATTTTATTTATCCGGGTGCCACCAAGATGTATCAGGACTTGCGGCAGAATTATTGGTGGAGAAGGATGATTAATGACATAGTTGCTTATATAGCTCGGTGTCTATATTGTTAGCAAGTATAGTGTGAGAATCAGAGACTTGGTGGATTGCTTAAGAAGTTAGAGATTCCAGGGTGGAAGTGGGAGCGTATCATTACGGATTTTGTTACTGGACTTACACAAACTCAGTGGGTCATTGTGGACAGGCTGACCAAGTCAGCGTATTTCATTGCTGTGGCAGTTACCTATTTGTCAGAGCAGTTGACTAAGATTTACATCTGCGAGATCGTCCGCCTTCACGATTTGCATGTGTCTATCATTTCGGATCGAGGTATGCAGTTCACCTCGCATTTCTAGAGAGCAGTACAGCGTCAGTTAGGCACGCAAGTTGAGTTGAGCACAACATATCATCCTCAAATTGATGGGTATTCTGAGCGCACTATTCAGATATTGGAGGATATGCTTCGTGCTTGTGTTATAGATTTCGGGGGTTTTTGGGATCAGTTCTTGCCACTTACGGAGTTCGCCTACAACAACAGCTACCAGTCGAGCATTCAGATGGCCCCCTATGAGGCACTATATGGGAGGCAGTGTCATTCGCCAGTTGGATGGTTCGAGCCGGGAGAGGCTCGGTTGTGGGGTACGGATTTGGTACAGGATGCCTTGGATAAGGTCAAGATTATTCAAGATCGACTTCGCACAGCTCAGTCGAGGTAGAAGAGTTATGCCGACCGCGAGGTTCGTGATGTTGCATTCATGGTCGGAGAGAGGGTGTTGCTCCGGGTTTCACCCATGAAGGGTGTGATGAGGTTCGAGAAGAAAGGCAAGTTGAGCCCTAGGTACATCGGGCCCTTTATGATTTTGGAGAGAGAGTGGGTGAGGTGGCGTACTGGCTCGCATTGCCACCAAGTTTATCAGTAGTCCACTCGGTGTTCCATGTGTCCATGCTCTGGAAGTATCATGGTGATCCATCCCACGTGTTAGACTTCAGCTCTATCTAATTGGACAAGGATTTGACTTATGAGGAGGAGCTAGTGGCTGTTCTAACCCGGCAGGTTCAACAGTTGAGGTCTAAGAATTATCCTTCAGTTCGAGTGCAGTGGAGAGGTCAGCCCGTCGAGGCAGCTACTTGGGAGTCCGAGTCGGACATACGGAGTAGATATCCACACCCTTTCACCAGCCCAGTTACTTTTCTATGTCCGTTTAAGGAGGAACAATTGTTTTAGAGGTGGAGAATGTCATGACCCAATAGGTCATCTAGAGTTTTAAACCTTAATTCTGTGTGTCGAAGACTATAAAAGCTTCCTTAATCCTCATCGATCTTTACGCGCACAGTTCGGGTGTTTTTCCGGAAGGCTTTTATGTTAAAAATTGATAGGCAATGAAATTTTTTTCGTAAAAATTTATTTGAGTTGACTTCAGTAAATATTTTGAGCAAACAGACCCGGATCCGTGTGTTGACAGTTCCAGTAGGTCCGTATCGTGATTTGGGACCTGGGCGTATGCCAGGAATAAAATTCAGAGGTCCCTAGCTTGAGTTATCGCTTTTTGTCGAAAATTAAAAGTTTAAAGGTTTAATGACATTAAGGATTTGACCAATGTTTGAATTTGATGATACCGGGTCCGTATTTTGTTTTCGGAACCCGGTATAGGTCAATTACTATATTTATGACTTGTCTGTCAAATTTGGTGAGAAACGGAGTTGGTTTGACGTGATTCGGACGTCCAGTAGTTAAATAGATGTTATTAAGTTCTATTGAAAATTTCATTTCATTTGGTGTCCGATTCTTAGTTCTAGGTATTATTTTTGTATTTTGATCACGCGAGCGAGTTCACATTAGGTTTTTGGACTTGTATGCATATTTGGTTTGGATCCCCGAGGGCTCGGGTGAGTTTTGAGTAGGCCACAGATGATTTAAACTAAGAAAAATCTGGTTTTTTGAACTTCTGCTAGTTTCTGGTGTAATGTACTTCGCCATCGCGAAGCCACTACCACGATCGCGAAAGGGGAACTAGGAAAAGGAGGAATTTACTCTATGCGAATACGAAGGACTGTACGCGAACGCGAAGTGGAGGGGGGCTGCCCTTCACGAACGCATAGCTTTGTGAACCTGGGGGAGGGGAACTGACCAATGCTCTTCCCTAACGTGGTACAGGGCTCGCGAAAGCGATGGGTATCTCGCGAACGCCTAGGCTATTTGAGCCGCTGTTTCGCAATCGTGTCAGGCCCTTCGCGAACGCGAAGAAGACCTGACGCCCAGTGATTAAAAACAGACCAAAAGACGGGATTCTTCCATTTCTTCATAAACTCTCCGTTAGAGCTTGGCCTAGAGGCGATTCTTAAGAGAAAACTCAACATCAATTCATAGGTTTGTACACTTTAACTCATTTTCTTCCATTTCTAACATCATCGTTTAATTTCTAGCCCTAATCTTTGTCCTTCCACGGTAAAAAACTAGGGATTTAGGAAGAATTGAGGGTTTTTGCAAATTAGGGATTTAGACCTCAAGTTGAGTTCAGATTCCAAAACTAATTACATAATCGGGCTCGGGGGTGAATGGAAAGATGGATTTTGGTCCGAACCTCAGATTTTGACCAAGCGGACCCGAGGTCGATTTTTGGCTTTTTGGGGAAAAGTGTGAAAATTCTAAATTTATGCATTGTAATTGATTCCTTTAGCAATATTTTACATTATTAAGTCAATTGTGGTTAGATACAAGTGTTTTGGAGACGGATTCTAGGGGAATGGCTCCAGTAGAGCTTTGAGTCGACTTGTGGAGCGAGGTAAGTGTCGTGGTAAACCTTGACTTGAGGGATTAGGGACTTGTTTGCCTATTTTCTACATGTTTAAAATGTCGGGTACAACGTACTTGTGAGGTGAAGAGTACTTAGGTGTTGTTATTGGGTTAAAGCATGCGGGTGGGACTTGTTTATTGTAATTTACCTCCTTTGATTATGATATCCATGCTTAGACTACTTTACTACTTAATTGATCGTCTTTCCGCATTTATGAACTATTTGTGATAATTGAGCACTATTGGAAGTTGAGATTGGTATTGTGGAACTATTGTTGACATAAGACTTGATATTGCTTATTCCATCTCCCTATTTATATATGTTTGTTTTGCATGGTAAGGGAGAGTGTTAAAAGCACGAAGGGTGATGTCGTGCCGTATCTATTGATTCGTGATGAAATTGAGAGTAAAAGCACGAAGGGTGATGCCGTGCCGTATTTATAATTTTATGCTGAGATTGAGAGTAAAAGCACGAAGGGTGATGTCGTGCCGTTATTACTGTTTCTTAGCGAGGTTGAGAGTAAAAGCACGAGGGTGATGCTGTGCAGTTTTGTTCATTATGCTTATTCATTTTGTTGATTCAAGGTTTATTGACTGATTCTTTTTATTATTCCCTGCTGTAGTTACCGTATCTTGTACCCCTTTTCGCATATCCCCTCCCAACTGTACTTGCTAATTCTTTATTTGTTGTTAGTTTGTATGTATATTTCCATTTGTACAGGTTTAGTTACGTGCGTGTCCTGTCATAGCCTCCTTACTACCTCGTCCAGGATAGGCTCGACACTTACCGAGTACGTTGGGTCGGTTGTACTCATACTACACTCTGCATTTATTGTGTAGATTTTGGTACTGGTCCTAGCTGTCCGTGAGGCGTAACAGCTCGAATTGGCATTCGAAAACTCGAGGTAGATCTGCTGGCATCTGCAGGCCTTGAAGTCCCCTTCTGTTTCCCCTATTTACTATTCTTTTTCATTCAAGACAGTTGTATTTATTTCAAACCCTATTTGTAGAGAATCTAGAAGCTCGTGAACTTGTGACTCCAAATCTGGGTTGTACTTAGATATTATTGGTTTTTATGTCATTTCCTACCCTGTTTTAGTTTTGTTTCGGTTTAATTGGTTTTATTTATTTGACCTGATTAAAATTGGTTAAAGATTCTCTAAAGTTGGCTTGCCCAGCAAGTGAAATGTTAGGCGCCATCACGGTCCCGAAGGTGGGAATTTCGGGTCGTGACATACGCATGCCACAACAACCCATCTGAATACATTAGCTCGAGCCAGACTGAAGATCTTTCCTGCTACCTTAGCCCACAAGCCTTATAACCAAATTCTAACATCCGAATTTCTCTATTAGACTTGATTCTAATATACAAACACCATATCAATCTCAACCCGTTGTACCAAATATGATCATACACCCATGCTGAAACCACACAATGCACTGCATAATTCGTACGCCTATAATAACATCCTCCAACCGTAGAGGCTGCAAATTCACTAACTTGATGCTCGTAGTATACCTCATATGCGCATAAGTCCCGATACAACCCTCGCGATACTGCAATGATGAAAACGATGCGTAGAAGCTCATAACCACCTGCCGAATCAATAAATCATGGAGTCCTCCGCTCAACAAGAACTCTTGCCTCATTCTGAACTGAATAGTGATATTTTCCGTCTAATAGACCTTATATGAATCTGATTGCACTGATTTCAGGTCCAATAACCTCGTCTCACCCAGTAGAAGCTGCTCTGGCAATAAGCCACCTCAAACACCGCCAAAAATCTCATACGATGCTATCAATGTGCCTACAAGCTAAAAACTCGAATGTGACCCATAAGGAAGAACGAACTCCGGCAAAGAACCATCGAGCTGCGTAACGAATAAACCAGCCAAACAGATGCAACAAACCTATCTTAGAGATGATAAACAAGGCACACAAAATAAGTATAAGGAACCATACTCAACAGCTCACTATTGCTGCGTGCAACCCTATCCACACATGACACTGTTGCTGCGTGCAACCTGATCCAAACATGACACTGTTGCGGCATGCAACCCGAACTAAATATGACACTGTTGGGGCGTGCAACCTGATCCAAACAACATACCCATAGCAGCGTGCCACCCGATCCACACATAAAAATAAATAAGGAAATACCCATTAAGCCATAATGCTCATACCTACGAAATACCCGAATATCGACCACAAACTCTAAGTGCATAAATACAACCCTGGGGAGACGGATAGCGCCATTCGCTACAAAAACTCAAGCACGACTAAGGTGCAATAAATGACCTGCATCAAGAGGGCCATCTTGCTTATTCAACACCACAAGCTACACGGAATCACAACACATGTGCAAAGAATCAAGTTGTCTCACAACCCACATGACATAATAGAGTATTGCATAGAATAGCTGACGACAGGAATAACATCTAACACACGAAAACTCCTCCATAAGCAATGCTATGCTGAATAAACCCATATTACTTGATGTAGAGCATACATTCACATTAGATCTACTAACGAACCTCAAGCCGATTCCGATCATCCCATACTGGGCCAACAACCAGTCAAGGATCACGATGACCCTATTCATGACACATACGAGTAGTCGCCAAATCCGGAACAAACTCCCAAAGTCCACTACCCAAGGAATAGAGCACCTCTCAGTCATAACCTCTCTTATTGGTGACAGTACCAAAATCTCCATACCTGATTTCAATCTCTAACAATCG
Organism: Nicotiana obtusifolia; assembly: GCA_002018475.1. Lineage (NCBI taxonomy): Eukaryota > Viridiplantae > Streptophyta > Magnoliopsida > Solanales > Solanaceae > Nicotiana > Nicotiana obtusifolia. The sequence goes on along the minus strand of MCJB01052575.1, from coordinate 98,525 downwards.
AATGACTAACACGTCACACTTATACTATCTTCCCATGGGATATACTCCCGCAACCTTTCGCACCATTTAGTAAAATCTGAACATTAATGGCCATCAACCATGCTTTCTATAATACTAGCCAAGCATCCACTTTTCAATACCCAACACTCCCACAAAATAGACCAACTTCAGGCTGCCCAAAAATAGTGCCAGCATACTCTGAACATCTAAAATCCTCCCCCGCTCCTTTGAGATCATGTCATTCTTATCAACACAGAATCGCAACCTTGATCCTCGACTTTCAATTTCCATACCGCTCACTGCTCCTATCATGCTGCTATGCGAGAGTACAAGAATTTCATCATAACTCCTGCACCACCAATAGAATAAACACTTCATCATCTAGAACCCTTTCACTCAACACATTTCAGAGGAACAATTGCAACACGCAACTGAGTTCCCATAACCGCATAAAATGCAAACCTCCAGTCATCGTCTAAACCGCCATAACTCTTTTGGGATTCATTTACACATAACAAGGCCATCAGAATCAAATATCTCCAAATCAATCAAATTACGATGGTTTTCAAGCCCGCATTTACAACTACGAATCACCTATATAGCCTTACCACCCTGAAGGAACCGATCATCTCCATAACTATGCTCATTTAAACCACTACTAATTGACTCAACTTCTTCCAATTTACTCTTTACTTTCCTTCGAAATAATAGTTCTACTCAAACACATAACGGACCTCGAACAATACTCATCCCGAGTGACCCTAATCATGAGACCACACCTTCATAATACCCATCAGAAATCTCATACCCTCCTTATGCAATCAATAGTATCTCAAACTGATACGCCCGTTCTGAAAGACCTCCTGCGAATCCAAAGTCGTTTCCTCCATCTCTGTAACATCGCACTGTAGACCTAGTGACATTCATAGAAATACTCGAAACCTCTTTCACACTTTGCTACAAAACTAATTCCTTAGTCACACGACGAACTCAAAATTCCTCAGGCACCGCACTTTACTTCTTGAACCCACTAGAACCATTGCTGAGAGTCACCCACTCTTACCTGGTCCCGAATATATAGATAGCCACCAGTGCTCTAGTATCACAAAAATATCCCGGAAGAAGAAATCGAATGACTCTCTTTCCTTAATCATAACTAATCCACCAATGTACCAATAACCCGATACTACCAAAGCACATAATCACGTGATCTCATCGTAGACGGTGGGCTCCCCCACTTAGCTTCAAGCCATAATTACATATATTCATAATTTACAATGACTTTTTCTCATTGGTTACCATGATTTCGCACCGTCGCTCCGCCAAATTCCTCACAATCTCTTGTTAAACTTGCATGACATAATTGGAATTACCATCTCCAAACACATACTCGACCTCCTGACCATTACACTATCTAATTCAAGCGATCCTAGCTCACATCGTAGTATATAGTTCATGTTGGGCAGAAAATAATGTTCTTAAGAGGACATTTACTAGGAATCACGAAACTCCTAACAGCCATCACAACATCGGTTAATCCTTGTAAGCCCACGCTCGCCCACCAGTCGAAAGTGCCTGCTCTTTCCTATCAACATCAAATGAAGGTGTAGCGATGCATCCAAAACTCGAAGTCATATTACATCCCAAGCAAACTCATAAAATCATATTCAAACTTTCGAAGCACAGCGCCATCATCTCGAACGAAATACACTTATTTAGTCCCTTGTTTAACATGGCCTTAATCACTCCAAGCTTTCTGGAAGCATGTGGCCATCCTACCATGAAATCCATACGATACGCTAACATTCTCACTCTAAGTTAACCATCTTCCAAAGCAAAATACTTGACCTCTAGAAATTCTACCTCCGCGAGACACCTCCCACCATGTCCTTCCTCATCTTTCGCTGCCCAAATACTGCCTCAAATTATAATCCATCTATGTAGCACCCGAACTAATAAATGCCACCAACTCTAAGCCTCCAAAAAGATCATCCCTCTTGAACCATTTAACACCGGAAGCACTGATCCGACCCCGAAGCCGCCACACATCACCATCTCTGATAACCACCTCTTAGGTACCATTCCACAACACCCTACCTCGAAAGCAAACTAAAGAAGACCATCACACCGACGAGCCTCAATACATTCAAACCAGGATGAAGAAACCATAATATTAACAAGAGTTCCACTAACTTAGGAAATATACAATCTCGCGACTCCATCAACCAACGCATGAAAATCTATAGTCTAAATGTCTCAGCTCCGTTGGAATCAAATGTCGAATCTCCCAATCATGAACCGATTAATCCTCCTCCCGAATCATTCATTGTCGCGACACATATGTAACCATCCTACAATTCACAGTGGCACTACGCGATAACAATGCATGAACATCAGAATACACTATGCATAGCCTCGAAACCGTAGGCAATATCAATACTTGGCTGAAATGACAAAACACTCTTCCATAAGGCGTCGATAATAGTCCGCCTGCATACTCATGGAAAAATATCCTGCACCGCATCTGTAGCATTATCACAACCCGTTGGTGCCCAAATGATAAAAAGTGCCTGACGTCGCGTACGAATGAGTAGGAAGGAACCGAAGGCATAAGCTTCAACGAAATCACATCACACGATGAGTAATCAAGGAAGGGAAGTTCTCTTAATAGCCATGTAGCCTCTCGAAGATAAGTACATATGTCTGTGTACCGATCCGAACCCTAAGTGAACCTAGTGTTTTGATACCAAGCTATCACGACCCAAAACCCTCTATAGGTCGTGATGGCGCCCAACGTCGCCGTTAGGAAAGCCAATAGTGAACTACCAACTTAATTATGTATTTTATTATTTTCGAAATCATGAATTTTATTAGATAAAGATATCAATGCATTAAAATCATGAAAACTTACAATTTAAAAAGAATAGATAATAAAGGTATGTAAATGCTAAGCAAAACCACAAACATCATCTAGAACATCCCAAAATCCGGTGTCACAAGTGCATGAGCGTCTACTAAAGAGTGCAATAATAATACATTTGTCTAAAATATAAAATAGAAAGGATAAAGTAATAAATAAGATGGAGACTATGTGGATTGCGGTGCGTAGCATAGAAAGCAGCTCACCATAAAGTCCCCTCAGCAGTTGCACCTACGCGCCAAGATGGCCACCAAATGAACCTGTCAAATACTGCATATTTAGTGCAGAAGTGTAGCATGAGTACCTAAATCATTGCGTACCCATAAAGTATCTAGCCTAACCCCAGAGACTCGTCACAACGACACTTACTAGTGGTCTAATAAATCAATATGATAACTCATAACAGATTTACAGCACAACAGTAGTAGTGAGACAAAAACTGTAACTAACATAATCCTCCAAAAATTTCTTTTAAAAACGATTTATATCTCTCAAATCTCATGTGCCATCTCAACAAATTTAAAATACCAAGTGCAATACCAAACGGATAAGGAATACCGTATAAAATGCCAAGCCTCAATAGAATGGGGATCTCGTGAATATCTGGACTGCTAGCGGTATAACGCACGACTATGTTGAGATCGTACGGTCCAATCTAGAGTGGTGTGTACACTACCGAGAGTCGACCGACGCGAACCAGAGATGTATCTCAATATACTGCCGAGGTGTTCCGCCCGATCCACATAAAAGAAAGAAACTTATCGATTTACGAGTCACGTGCTTACAACATAGGTGCAAGAACATAGAGTTAAAATGACTTTTCCGTTTATAAAATATCTCGCCAAACAACTCAAGGTGATAAAGCTCGGCCTAATATATTTTCAAATCAATTTCAATTATAAATTCACTTAATTAAGATAGCAAAATAAGTTCAAATAATTCAAATATTACATGATAAAGTCCTAAGTCTACCCAGACATAAACATGCTTTTAGCTATGTACGGACTCTCGTCACCTCGTGCGGCGATCTCCTTATCATGTTAAGAACCATAGTCTCACCTAAAAGTACATGTTATAACATTCCAAACCTATCAATTTTCGACAAAACTTAGTTTTCGTTTAGCTTCTAAGATTTCCAAACCTCTTGGTACTTGTTATTCATGATCTTAAAGATTTGTAACCTCCAAGGTAACATAATTAACTTACTTTATGTACTTTCAAGAATGATCTCATTTCTAAGCTTACATCAATAGTCTTACGACACTCTTACGTACAAAAACATAGGGTGTAACATCATTCCTCCCTTTGGAACATTCGTCCTCGAATATTGATTGATGCGCTTATCAGTCTCATAACCTATAGCTCTTGCGAATACTTTATTATTGTCCTTGCCATCTAGGCAAGTGTTCTGTGAATAAATCCATAGGCCAGGGCATTCCCCCCTTTAGGCCTCTTTCTCACGCTGCGACTTGTGGTCAAAATTCATTCAATCTCGTAACTATTGCTACCTTATATCATGCAATCTGTACGACTTTGTCCTTGTATGTGCGCCTATGCGACTTTTATCTCCTTTTTCTTCCATCTTTTAGCCAATCATTTGGCCTCACTTCGTGAACATATACAAAACTATGACAACCTGTCCCTCTAGAATCTAGAGGTGAATTGAAGTTATTTGCTTGGTACTTTGTTGAATATACGACTATTGCTATATCTTGTTTCATAGCTTCGACTATCTATGCTCATGGATTTACTACATCTACGTAGGTAATACTATACCATAACACTTACTTCGGTTTATTATTACCGAGATATGCTACCTAACTCTAGTTTACTCTCTCATTGTTTATACTATATGCATAAATCTAAGTCCTTTAATGCTTCCTCATTACTGTTCATCGTAAGAATGACAACCAAATCTCGTCTTATACGATGGAACTTTTATCCATCTATTGTTGATTCACCTTAATGTTGATCTATAATCTACCACTGATAACTTGAAACTTATTACGTCATACATTGTCACTAGGCTCACGTCTCATTGGGAACATTTGAAGTCATTTTCCTGATCCACCTAGGGACGATACTATACTTAAATAACCATATTTCATAGCATCCCGACGTGATTCATCTTATGAGGGGTATTCTAATCCCATGCAGTTCATGAAATCCCTTCTCTTTTAATCATTACTCAATCGAAGGACTAAACATTATCCTCTTCTCAATCACAATTACACCCTTATTCTACTTCTATGGCAACATTCCATCATTTCTAAGTACTCCTAGTCTTAGACTCCTCTGAGTTCATTCAGGCTATACTGAGCTTTCTATAACTTATAGAAACCATGAGCTCTCTTGTTTTGATGGGCTTAATCCTAAGGCCTTACCTATTCTTGTCACCTTCTCGCTCACCTTTTCTTATCCTTACTCCTATCTACCTAAAACCTTGTCGCTCTACCAAACATTAGCTTGCGACCTACTCATATCTATTTATACTTCTCGCAACCTTTCTTTAACTTGCTAGCACCATAGATTTCGTTTCGTGCCTTTTTAGTTGTCTTTAAATGCAAGCAATTACTTTTCATGGTCGTTCTGCCACTTTTTGCATGACTACTTGGATCATCTTAGTGCCCACACATATTGAAATTCCATGTAACACATATGATCTCGAATATCACCTTTTTTATTATTTTCTTCTTCCTGTTCATTAGCCATGATAAGTGCCACTTTCTTATTGAGTGCATACAATGTTGTTGTGAGATTGTTGTTACAAGACCATTTCTTCTTTATGTCATTATGCTTAAGTTGAAGCCTTCTTCCTTATTTCCTCAGCTAGTCATTTTTTGTAGTACTTAAGGGAGACCCTTTGACTCCTGTAAAGTTGCGAGCTTATTACATCGTATACTCGAAAGAAATTTTGATGTTCTTACTTGCCTATAATTATCCTTAGTTACATACCTCCGTGCCCTTGTGCTCGTAGGGTTTCTTCTGAACTAAAACTTTTGACTGTCTTCCCAGTGGCACCGTCTTTTATTTTTGTAACACTTATACGGTACCTTTAACAACCCCAACTCCTATCTGAATATTTTTCAAGGATTATGATGTCATATCTGCGAGATTGAATCCACTATGTTCGGGTTCACTATGTTTATCTTACATAATCTGTTGATTTTTCTGTATCCTCTTGTCTACCATAACTAGGATCTTCCTGAATCGACTACTAACTACTCGTTGGTCCATTGTCATATCTATATTTCGCATTGGCTCCTTATGTATCAAGTGTTCATTGGCACTTATTTTTCAATAACATCTAGTGCTGGACCCTTACTACCTCTCCCCGGTGTCGTGCTTGCATAATGTTCTACAGTCATATCATATCCGTAGGATATGAATAAATTCAATCTCATTCCTTTCGCCTTTCTACCACATTCTTCCTTTACTATTCCATAATTGCCTGAACCACATAACTCTGACTTAATACCATATCACACCATCTTCCCCCTTTAGGGGAGTACTAACATTTAATGCTATGAAGATTTACCTATAAATGTTTTACCTCTTCATCTTTGGCGTCTTTTCACATCTTCATGGACTCTTACTTGCCTTGAGGTAACCCTTCTGTACAAGGGATAACTGAATTTCTTACCTACGAAGGTGACACCTAGTGTAACTGGCACGCGTAGTCCCTTATGCTTAACTATGCTCACGGTGCTTGCTTAGGGAAGCGACGTCCTGAATGACATTTAAAGGTTATTTATTTGTTGTCTTTCTATTATTGCTGGAACTCGATCTCTGAAATTATCATGATGTCAGCTATTATCAAATCCTCGGTCCCTAATTCATGTTTGGTTTTATCTTATTTACCAAACCATACTAATTTATGTTACTACATGGGGTCTAACTTAGCCTTCTGGTAATCACATTGGAGTCACCAACTTATTTCTCGAAATAAGGATATGACCTTTGGCCTGTACTCTTTTATTGTCTCAAGGCATGTCACCTCTTGTCTTTTCCTTCACTTAACTATAGACTCTGTCATCGTGTCATATTTTGATTTATCGTTATCACCCATTTATCATATCTTACTCATAATGCATCATTTGCTCTCTTCTTATTCTCCTGCTAATATTTCTGTCTATCACCTTATTCTGAAAACTTCAACAAAATATTGTTTTTCTTTTAGCTCCCCTTGCTCTATCCACTTGCTCTTCGTGTCGCCTAGCATTATCTCTTTACCAAGTGTGGGAGCCATACAAAGGTAAATATTTATCCCTTCTTGGATTACGGTGCCAATCTTCTAAAAATTTTCTGGACATTTCATTGATTCATATCTAAATGTTCTATTCTAGAGTGCACCGTCGAGGTGTCTACAAGGAGAACTATTACCACATTTGCAATATCTTTCGGAAATGTCAGCTAATGCTAACAATCCATTCACCATTTTGGGTTGCTCTAACCCCAGCTGGATCTTGATATCCCATCGTTCTCTTAAACAATATATGTTAGCTCCCATAGGGCATAACTATGATGGGCGTGGCCAATTGGACATACCTCTGTTATTTTTGAAGGTAACTCAGAATATTTATATTTCTCTGCCTGAATTGTAAAAACTGATAATCTTCACTGACTGGGTACCTCGTACCCTTCTTCACCTTGCTTCTTTTACTTGTTGAAACTTATATCTACCTTCTGATTCTCTTATTGCTTTATACCATATCAATGGATAGATATTCATGCCTCAGTGTTCCTTATCTAGAAGGTTACACGTCTTAGTACACACATGATCTGCTGAAGACCTCATATTTACTTATCATAAGACTGATGCAATATCGAGTTCCTCTAACTCAACTCTTACATAGCCACAATCAATCTCTTACCAACCGTCTTTCTGGATGTAGGTAACATTGTATTATGAATAAAGTAGAATTTAGGAGTTTGAATTCTTACAACTGAGCTCTACCACACGATCTAGAGTAAGAAGAAAGAGTGACAGTCCTAAATGCCCTGTAGTCTCATGCTTATAAGTGTGGTGCACAACACACCTATAAACAAGACTCTACTAGACACATCTTGTAGACGTCCTAGGACAGAACTGCTCTGATACCACTTTTATCATGACCCAAATTGCAGGGCCGCAACGGGCACCTAGTGCCTTACTCAAGTGAGTACCAACGTGGCATAACTTTCTTATCATACCATCATGGGTAAGTGGACTAGAATGGCCGTCATGAGATAACCAGATTAAAACATATGAGAATACTTGACATAGGACGACCCAACATGGAATACAAACTTATACATGTGACATATGGGCCTATAAGGCCAACATGATTATTTGTACACTCAAAACATAGGACGACAAGGCCATACAGTCATCCATATACATGACATACGTCTACAAGCCTCTAAGAATACCTACATGTCATAAAGGCTAGGACAGGGCCCCACTATACCAATCTATACATGTCAAAAGCATACTGACCAAATAGGAAACTCTAGAGCAAATGGAGTGCACCAACACCTTCCACTGAGCTGATAGCCTACTAGAAGGACTGTTAACCTGCCTATCGGGACCTACGGGCATGAAACGCATTATCACCAGGCAAAAGGATCGTACTGATTCTTGTTATTATTCCTTGTTGTAGTTACCGTATCTTGTACCCCTTCGCATGTCCCCTCCCAATTGTACTTGCTAATCCTTTATTTGTTGTTATTTTGTATGTATATTTCCGACTGTACATGTTTAATTACGTGGGTGTGCTGTCATAGCCTCGTCACTACCTCGTCAAGGTTAGGCTTGAAATTTACGGAGTACATTGGGTCGGTTGTACTCAGACTACACTCTGCACTTCTTGTGTAGATTTTGGTACTTGTCCTAGCTGCTTGTGAGGCGTAACAACTCGTATTGGCATTCGGAGACTCGAGGTAGATCTGTTGGCGTCCGCAGACCTTGAAGTCCCTTTCTATTTCCCCTATTTACTATTCTTTTCATTCAATACAGTTGTATTTATTTCAAACCCTATTTGTAGAGACTCTAGAAGACTTGTGAACTTGGGACTCCAGATCTGGGTTGTACTTAGATATTATTGGTTTTTCTGTCATTTCGCAGTAAGAATCTTCTGAGATTTAAGGACAAGGGCAATATAATGGGACTTCTTTTTCTCTTTCTGTAGACTATATCAATTGAGTAAAAATAAGAATCAAACTAACATATAGTTAATCAACTCATGGATAGATTTTAATTTAAAGAATCAGCTTGAAGTAGATTTGTTGGTGTCATATAGACTGATATTATCAACTTGAAAGCCGAGACACAAACAAATTCTCAGATTGAGGGCATGGATAGTAAACAAAGTTGGTATTATATCACAAAATCATTACCAAATAATGTCTGTTAATTAAGACTGTTACTTTTGATTGAGACTCTGCTCTCTTATTGGTGGTGGTTACTGGCCAAAAACAGTTAGAATTTTTTTGGCTTGGTCTTTGTTATATTTATACTCTTTCTTGCCCACAAAAAACTATAATACTACCCTACTTAAAGAATCCTATAATCAATGAGAATTGTTAGCGGTAAACTATTCAAAAATGTTAGAATACTGTGCTAGAAGAATTAGAGTCTCGGACTGCAGTGAGCAGTAGCATCGCACAATTTTGCATTTCTCGTTTGGATCTTCACTGATCAGCTTTGTTTTTGAGTTTTCTATGATTGTCCGATGCAAACTTGAGCAATTTAACATCGTTTTTGTTTCGATTTGCTTCATCTCTGTTTTTTTTATATGCTTCATCGCGATGCAAATTTGAGCAGCCATGGCTGCCGCGAGCTCTCCCTAGCCTTGTTCTGTGGGAGAGAAACCTCATAACATCGCCGACGTAATCCATACTAACCCCAAACAGTCATACGCATCACAGTTACATCAAAAACAAGCTGCCGCAACGATATTGAAACTTGAACTTCGTCCAGTTTCAGTCATTCATGGAGAACCAACAGTCGAGTTCACTATGGATGAGATTAACGACTTCACACGCGAGGAGGGATTGCATCAAGCAGTTGTGATGAAGTTTTCATATGGTAAACCTGAATTACAAGAGATCAGAAGGGTGTTTTCGATGCAATTCGATGTGCAGGGTCGATGTAATATCGGACAGCTAGAATATAGGCATCTACTGGTTCGTTTCGATTTGTATACTGACTTTGTTCAATTCTTGTCGCGATCAACTGGATACATTAAGGTTAAAGGTGATGAATATTTTTTTAGAACTTCTCCGTGGATGTTAGATTTTAATCCAAAGGAGGAAACTACTATGGCAGTCGTGTGGATCTCTTTTCCAGGTCTGCCTCCTAATTTGTTTGCAAAGAAGTCACTGTTGTCAATTGCTTCTGCTGCTGGTATAGTTTTGGCTGTAGATAAGGCTACACAAGATAGAACCAGGCCTAGCACTGCTAGAGTTAAGGTGCTTCTTGATCTTCTTGATAATCATCCAAACAAAGTTAAGTTGCGCATCGTCGACAAAGCCACTGGAAAATCTCTTGTGTTTTACCAGGAGATAGTGTATGATAATCTACCAAGTTATTGTTGTTATTGCAAGCATCAAGGTCATGACGACACAGTGTGTCGACTTTTGAAAGCAAAAACTGGTGAGGATGTTGTAACAGCAGTTGATCGCAGCAAGCCAGGAAAGTATGTGAAGACAGTCGAGCAGTTAAAAGGTGATGCGCGAGACTTCTTGAATGCTAAAAGAGCTGCCCAAGGTGTGGTGGAAATAGCAGCACAGTAGCTTATCAATGATAACCAGCAGTTGGTGCAGAAACAGAATATAGACGAGGCTGCTGTGAAGAACACAGACTTGGATATTACTGGTGTAAATCGAGCTGGAGATAAGAGTATTGCTGCTGATGCTATTGAAAATACAGCAGCACAACATGACAAAGATACAGTTGTGCATAATGAAGATGCCTTAATTGTGATGAAGGGACGGCACAAATCCTCCAGTGACATACTTGCATCGACAGTTTTTGCGAGGATGTACACTGCTACAGCTGCTACTGTGAAGGCTGGCAAGGATCGAGCTACTGGTCAGGAACAGTTAGCCACTATCAGCAATGTACCGGATTTGGCAGGTGATTCCCAGAATTTAGGGAACAAAAAGGAGAATAATTTTTCCATAAATGGGGGAAATAAAAATGATGATAAGGTTGAGGCTTGTGGGGGGAAGATACAACCAAAATAGGGATATTAGGAACATGGTATCATATCGCAAATCGCCTACAAACAGGACTATCTCACAAAAACAGCAGCACCAAGGTATTCGACGAAATGCCTCGACCATTTTGTCCAACACAAATGCTTTCGAAGCTCTTGAAGTTGTTGATGATGTACAACCTGATTTAATTACGACAAAGTAAAATGTCCAAACAAGGTATACCAAGCACCAGCAGTGGTAAAGGACCTCAAGACAGTGATGTATTAGTGGCAGATTTGGGTGTTCACCAAAATGTCTCAAAGAACATCTTGTCGAATGAGCTATTGGGAGGTAATATTCCAACGCTGCAGTTATCTAGTCCTCACGTCGAAAAGATCATAAAGGACGCCCAGGCTGCTATGATGATGCACACTAATATGGTGGGACAGCCATTAGTCACTTCAAATACGTCCGTCTTTGAAATACTGTCGCAGTCGGAGCACTCGTTTGGTAAACGTGAAGGTGAGACTAGACAGCTAATGTTGTCCACTGCAAATAACAATGATATTGTTCCAAGCCTAAGAGAGATGATTAGTGCTAGACAAGATATTTATGGAGAGCATGATTGGTATTCAAAATGTAAAATCTGGGCAGACCAAGTCGAACATGAAGAAGAAGATTGGGGGGACAATGACGAGAAGAACTCAACTGATTATGCTGCAATTGAAAGTGAGGATGAGGAACTGAGTTCAGTAGCGTCACATCCACTGCCAAAGAGTGGAAGGAAACTTAATATGAATGCCCAAGCTTTCATTCCCAGTAAGTATTCAACTGCTGCGACAAAGGAGAGTGCAGCAGTGAATACAAAACCTGGGCAGCAGCAAACAGGTAGTCCACTGGTATTGAATGCAACAACAATTTTAAAGGATGAAAGGCAACAGTAGCAGCAACATCGCAAAGGTAATTTGGGAGCAACATCACAGACTCAACAGCAGCAGTAGCATTGCAGCAACATTCCAGTAATCACAACTGCAAAATCTGCGCAGGAAAAGCAGCAGCAGAAGCCTCGATCACATTCCCCAATAGCATATTACAGTAAATCTGGACAACAGCAGTTAGGTGCAAGCACTGGAAATAAACGTCAGCAACATACAATTGAATTAGCTGGGCAGAGACAACAACATTTTAACACGACTGGGTAGCAGCAGCAGCAGTTCTCAAAGGCAGTAATTTCTGGAAAAAAGAACACTGCTAAGAAGAGGAATGAAACTTTGTCAATGATTGTACAAAAACTATCTCGTCAACAGTTAGAGCTCAACTTACGTGCTGAGATTTATGATGAAAATGAGGAAGATGAATTGCTTCAACAGCAGCAACAACCTCAAGCACATATTCTAGTGATTTCAGCAGCAACACCTGGGAATCAGCAGCAGCAGCATCGCACAGGAATTCCAATAATTCATAAATCAGATCATATTGTAGTACCATCAGTTGGGCAGGAACAGCAGCAGCAGCAAATTCGAATGCATAATCCAGTGATTTCACTAGAGGATAGAAAACTGTTAGATGCACTGTTTGAGAGCAGTAAGGACGAACAAAATATGGAGAAATAGCAAAGCAAGACAGTCGTAGTAAAAGCACAAGAGGGTCATGCTTTGATGCCACTGGAAACTGTCCAGAAACTGCCACATACAGTTAGTTTGGGTCGCGACATTTATGAAGGAGAGGAAGACGACATACTTCAAAAATGCATGGACGAGGCTGCTAAAAAGGGCGATTTATCACCTATGCATAGTGGAAAAGCTAAAAAATCACATTCAAGGAAGAATAGTTGGGACGGCAAGTCGAATGACGAAACAAATGTTCGACGACTACCTATGCGAGTGGCAAAGCAAAATCAGGTTGGTTCAACCATCTCTACGAGATCCACCCGTTCAAGGAATAGATGATTTTTGACTATATTTTGAGGATGCGGGAGGAGGATGATAACGACTTCCAAATTGAAGAAATCACAACATTAGACAAGGAGGGACAATTTTATAATTCTTACTACTTTTTAATATGTCATTTTATTAGCATTATCATCTGTAATATCATCATAGAGTGTTTATAAACTCTATGATATCACTGAGTATTTGGTTCTTGCAAGTTCTTTCTTTCTGCATGCTTGCTAATAGTGAGGCCTTTTTATTTGCCTCAATAGGATCGGTAAGGTAAGGTTTAGCTCGGTAGGTGTTTGCTTAGGTACTATGCCTTTGGATACACCCGAATGGCTATTAGATTATATGCCCTCGTGAGACTTTGCCAGCAGCTACACCATGACTCCTCTACATGAGGCTGCTATACAGGCAATGTGAGGCGCAGAGGAGTAATTATATAACCAAGGTATATAGGCGACACTAATCGAGCTTCTGTCCCCCTTGCTTGTACTTTTCCTTTGCAGTTTACTTTTATTACGAATAAAAACTTATAAAAAAAAAGAAAAGAAGAATTAGAGTATAAATGAGAATGATGTGGCGGCAATGTATTAAGTTCCAAACGAATTATGTTCAATATTACAATTATGTCCTATATTAAATTGATTGAGTAAAAACATATTCTAACTTCCAAAGGGCATAAAAGACAGTTAATTTCAATTTATTAAGTTCCACACAACTTATGTTCAATATTACAATTATATCCTATATTAAATTGATTGAGTAAAGACATATTCTAACTTCCGAAGGGCATAAAATTTGGTTAATTTTTTGATGATATTTTCATTGTTTGACATTTCGTGTAGAATATTCGTGCTTTTATAATATCTAGTTTCTATTAACGTGCTTTGCACTTCATTGATAGCGGTAGATGATCAATCAATTATTTATATATACCTAAAAAAAGAATTGTTGTAAAATGCTAGTAAATAGTTTATTTTTAAATGGTATAAAAGTCTATAACGATTACGTTACTCTATATATATATATATATATATATATATATATATATATATATATATATATATATATATGCGTGTGTGTGTGATTTTTTTATTTCATTTTTTATAATTAGTGGAGTATACAAAATATAGTTCCACATTTATTATCTATGGCCTTATATTTTTTACTTATTTAGAAGTTCATAGAATTAGTTCGAATGATTAATAGTTCTTGTAAAGACCCAGTCAGTCGTTTTGAGTATTGTAGCCACGTTCCCTCATTTATTGTTTATTCTTTGTTTATTTGTCGTTATGTGACTTGCCGTGGTGGTTGGTTTGATTCTGGAGATGTTTAGGAATGAATCAGGACACTTATTCCCAAGGTTGGAGGCTTAAGTCGAAAGAGTTGACTGGATGTTGACTTATGTATAAACGACTTCAGAATGGAGTTTTGATGGCTCCGATAGATTCTTATGGTGATTTTGGACTTAGGAGTATGTCCAAATATTGATTTGGAGGTCTGTCGGTCGTTTTGGCTCTAATTGACAAAAGTTGGAAAAGTTGAAGTTTGGTGACTTGGGAAGTTTGACCGAGAGTTGACTTTGTTGTTACCGGGCTCAGATTTTGATTTCAGAAATTGAAATATGTACATTGGTCATTTATAACTTTTGTGCAAAATTTGAGGTCAATCGGAGTTGGTTTGATAGGATTCGAACTCGATTGTAGAAGTTGGAAATCCATTAGTTTCATTAGGCTTGAATTGAGGTGCGATTCATATTTTTGATGTTATTTGATATGATTTGAGGCCTCGACTAAATTTGTATTGTATTTTAGGACTTGTTTGTATGTCTAGATAGGGTCCCGGGGGCCAAGTGTGAATCGGATTGAAATCGGATCAAGAATTGGACTTGTGAAATTTATGTGGGCAGCTGTTCTGGTGTAACCGCACCTGCGAGGTTTTGGCCGCAGGTGCGGAGCCGCAAAAGCAGTCATGTAGGCACAGGTGCGAGATTTGGGGAGGAAGCCTGGGATCGCAAGTGCGAGGAAGGCTCCGCACCTGCGAGGTCACAAAAGCTGACTGGAGTGAAGGCAGGAGGCTAGTAGAAGCAGGTGTATTTCCGCAGAAGCGAAGGCGCTTCTGTGATGAGGGGCTTGCAGGTGCGTAGTTTGGGATTTTTATCTAGGCGCGCGAATGCGGACACGGGGCCGCAAGTGCGATCTCGCATGTGCAAACTTTTGGCAGCATAAACGGCAGATCGAGGGGTCTAGTGTTTTTTGCAGGTGCGGACTTTTAACCACAAAAGTGGTACCGCAGAAGCGGATAAGTGGACCACAGAAGTGGAACAACTAGCAGAATGCATAAAAATCGTGGGTTTGAGGATTCTCTCATTTTTTGACTTTTCAAGCTCGGTTAGTGGCGATCTTTGAGAGGGGTTTCACAAGATTTCAAGAGGTGAGCCACCTTTGGTTGTTTTTATCTATTAATATTGAATACCCATTGAATATTCCCCATAGATTTGGTATTTGTTCAGGTTAAATTTGGGTATTTTTTACCCATATATTAGAGAGTAAGATTTGGGGATTTGTGTGGTGATTTGAGGTCGGATTGGGTGATTTTGGTATGGTTAGACTCATTATTAAATGGGTGTTCAAATTTTGTAAATTTTGTTAGATTCCGAGACGTGTGGCTTGGAGTTGACGTTTTGGATTGACTTTTTGACTTTTGTTAAAAGAACCTATCTTTATCGTATGTAATTGATTCCTATTGATTGTATTGATTGTATTAAGTTGTTTGTGACTAGATTCGAGTCGTTTGGAGGCCGATTCGTGAGGCAAGGACTTGTTGGAGTAGGGATTTGCGCGATTTGTTGTATGTAACACTTATAAACTTGATTATGAGGGTATAAATCCCTAAAAAACGTGTTATATGGTTGGTATTGAGGTGATGCACATGCTAGGTGACGGGCGTATCGGCGTGCACCATAGTAATTGTGACTTGGTTGATTCTGTGGTACTGTGTAGGTATCAACCTTATTGTTATTCATGTAATCCCAACATGTTAGAGTAATTGAGTTGTAATCCATATTAGAAATCATGTTTAGGCTATATACTTATTCTGTCGGGACCCGCTGAGGTCATTTTTGTTGTTGAATTATTTGCTTAAACTAAAATGTTATACTCGGTCACATTCATCATTTGAATATCATATCTCAGTCTCTGTTGTCGTTTATTGTTACATCATGTTATCATTGTTTGAGTTGATTAGCATGAGATTTGTAAGCCAGAGAGACTGGAGAGATTGATAATTGAGTTGGGGGCTTGAGGCCAGATTGGGAGTGATATTGCAACAGATTTTATTGATTCATGATGGGATCGGGCTGCACGCTGCAGCAAGATTTATTAGCGCATAGGCAGGATCCACCCCTCCGGAGTCTAACATACCGGCAGTTAGCGTTTGTACCATACAATGCTAAGTGATTTAGTGTAATGACTGAGAGTTGAGACAGTTAGAATGAGTACTCTGAGAGCGTGAGTACATGGGAGTATCATTGTGATGCATTGCATTTGACATACATATTTGTTTATATTTACATATGAGATGCAATACTCCTCATACTAGCTATACTTGGTATATTTTATCGGTATTATGCTTTAACTGTGGAATTGGAAAGCATGTCTACGTTTCCGTACTGCATATTACTGATTATGAGATTTCTCTAAGTATTACTGTCATATCCTTGTTATACTTGTACTGTTATTATATGGATTTGGATTGTACCTTTCTGGGCTCGTCACTACTTTCAGCCCAAAGTTAGTCTTGTTAACTTATTGAGTACATTGGGTCGGTTGTACTCATACTACACTCTGCACTTCGTGTGCAGATCCAGGTACATCTGGACCCGATGGTTATTAGACTTGGTGCATTACCTGCTCTAAGACATTTGAGGTAGTTTCTTTGGTGCCACAGACCTCGACTCTCCTTCTTTTCAATTTATTAGCACTTCTATCTTTCCAGACAGTTGTATTAGAAGTTTTGACTGTGTTGTCATTTAGTAGCTCATGTTCTTAGTGACACACGGATTTCAGGAATTTTGTATTAGAGTCGTAGTTATTCTTATCAGTTATCTACGAGATTTTCACTATTAATCTTATTTCATCTTTTTTCTAATACACATCACAACATGTTGAGATTTTGGTCGTGACAAGTTGGTATCATAGCCTAGGTTACGTAGGTCTCACGAGTCATGATCAAGTTTAGTAAAGTCTTGTAGATGGATACGGAGACGTCTGTACTTATCTTCGAGAAGCTACTGAACAACAGCAGTAGCTCGAGCAGCACCTGTGGAGCCACCAGTTGCTCTAGCTCAGGAGCAGATACCACATGTGGTTGAGCCGGTAGGACCAGCTCAGGCACCAACTATGCCCATTGTGATTCCAGGCCATCAGGAGGCTTTGGCTCAGATATTGACCATATGCACTAGCCTTGCTCAGGTAGTTTCAATTCAGGCCGCACCAGCCACTTCTCAGGCCGGAAGAGGTGCTCAGACTCCCCCCGCCCGTTCTCCAAATTAGATGGTTTAGGGACTTCAGCCACCGGGGTTACTTCTAGCCCAGCCGGTTGTAGTTGCTCAGGCCCAAGTGGTTCCGCCTATGAGTGACGAGGACATAAGAGGATAGAGCGGTTTAGGAGGCTCAGGCCTCCAGCATTCAGTGGATTGGAGTCTGAGGATGCTCAGGACTTTATAGATAGGTTCCAGTGAATCCTTTGCACGACAGGTATTCTGGAGACTATTAGAGTCTCATTTACTACTTTTCAGCTGTTGGGGGCAGCCTTCAGAAGGTGGGAGGCATATGAACTGAGCAGGTCAGCCGGCGCTGCACCACTTAAGTGGCATGAGTTCTCAGTTCTCTTCTTAGAAAAGTTTGTTCCACAGACCCGCAGGGAGTTACATAGGCAATTTGAGCAGCTACGCTAGGAGGGTATGTCTGTGACCCAGTCTGAGATGAGATTTTCAGAGTTGGCTCATCATGCAATCTGGTTGGTTCCCACAGCGATGGAGAGGGTTAGGAGGTTCGATAATGGCTTCAACTATGGACTGCACTTCATAATGACTCGGGAGATTGCATCAGGTGCTAGGTTCGACGGGGTTGTTGATATTGCTAGGCAGCTAGAGCAGGTCTATAGTTATGAGCGTGAGGAGAGGGAGGCCAAGAGGCCTCGTGGTTCAGGTGGTTTCAGCAGTGTTTCTTCTGCAGGACAGTCCCACCACAGCAGGGGTCATCCTTATAGGCCCGCTAAGATGGCTCGCTTAATTCATCGTGGTGCATCAGCTAGCCATGGTTCATACAGTGCTCGTCCAGGTCAATCATCTCTCAGTGCCCTCCCAGCTCAGAATTTATCTCGTGCTCTGTCTGTTCAGGGTTCATGTGTGCCAGGTCCTTCTAATAGTTATTCTAGTTTTCGCCGATTCAGTACCTGCCACCATTGTGGGAGCCGGGTTGCTTCGAGTGTTGAGAGTTTGGTCATGTGAAGAAGTATTGTCCGCGTCATTTGGGAGGTCCAGTTCAACAGAGTATTTAGGCTATGACTTCCACACCAGTTACTTCATCACCTGCTCAGCCAGCTCGGGGTGGGGCTTAGGTAGCTAGAGGTTGCCTTAAAGGGGGATGCTTTCCCTACCAGGCCTGAGGTCATTGCTTCAGACGTCGTGATCACAGTTATTGTCTCAGTATGTCACAGGGATGCTTCCATATTATTTGACCTTGGTTCCACTTATTCACATGTTAATCGTATTCTGCTCATTATTTGGATATGCCCCGTGTGTCCTTAGTTTCGCCTATTCATGTATCTATTCCGGTGGGCGATTCTATAGTTGAGGACTGTGTGTATCGTTCATGTGTGGTAACCATTGCGGGATTGGAGACGAAAGTTGATCTCTTATTGCTTAGTATGATTGATTTTGACGTGATTCTAGGCATGGATTGGTTGTCTCCATGTCATGATATTCTATATTGTCACGGTAAGGCCGTGATGCGGGCGATGCCGGGGCTGCCAGGGATCGAGCGGGGAGGATCTCTGGACTATGTTCCCAGTAGGATGATTTCATATCTGAATGCCTAGCGGATGGATGGGAAGGGGTGTTTGTCGTATTTGGCTTTTGTGAGGTTTGGTGCTGATACTCCTACCATTGATTCTGTTCCGGTAGAGCGAGGTGCATTTCCTGCAGATCTGCCGGGCATGTCGCCCGACAGGGTCATTGATTTTGGCATTGACTTAGTGCGGGACACTCAGCCCATTTCTATTCCTCCGTATCGTGTGGCACCAGCAGAATTGAAGGAATTGATGGAGCAGCTTTAGGAGCTTCTTAATAAGGGGTTCATTTGCCTGTGTCTTGTTGGGGTGCACTGATTTTGTTTGTGAAGAAGGATGGTACCATGCGGATGTGCGTTCACTATAGGCAGTTAAACAAAGTTACAATTAAGAACAAGTATCCTTTTCCGCGCACTGTTGACTTATTTGACCATTTTTAGGGATCTAGAGTGTTCCCTAAGATTTATTTGAGGTTTGGGTATCATTAGTTGATGATTCGGGACTCAGATATTCTGAAGACGGCATTCAGGACCCCCTATGTTCACTATAAATTCCTTGTGATGTCTTTTGGGCTGATCAAGGCCCCACCAACATTCATGCATCTGATAAACAGTGTGTTCCAGCCATATCTTGATTGAACAATGCATTGGGGAGTTGAAGAAAAATTGTTGCAAAAGAGGTCATTTCTACGGTCCATTTTGCAAGCCGTAGACCTGATCTGCGGTGCACTTCACGACCGTAGAGTTGAGTTCGAAGGGTCCATTTTCTAATTCTTATAACCCGACCCCATTTGATTAAAAGCAATCGGGTCTCATTTAGAAGGCAAAAAAATCTGCCATTTTAGAGTGAGGGGAGTACTTTAGAGAGAGTAGGAAGCCCCAAGTACTTTGTTCATCAACCCTTGCTCAAGCTTTGAAATTCAAAAAGGAAAACTCACAAGGTCTTCACCCAAGAGGTAAGATTCTACTCCCTAACCCTCAATTTCGGAATTGACTGAAAGTAGGTAATGAGAAGTGTGATTCTTGAGTGTTATTTATGTATGCATGTACCATCAAGGTTGGTGGGAAGGTTACTGAGCTCAAATGTGTAAACTGGGTTGTGGGATGAAAGAATCCACCATAGGAGAACCTTGAAACCTAAATGCACATTTAGTGCTTGATAAATGCTCAATGAGCTGAAACCCCAAATATCTTCCTAATTATGGTTCAAATTTGTCATGTTTCTAATAAATTGAAGTCGCTAGGATTTCCAGAACATTGTGGTAATTTAAGGAAGCTCAAGCAAGTATGTTGGCTAAATTCCTCTTGTAGAATCGATTACATGATGTCCTCTTAAGTTGCAATTATGATTGGCTCAATTTCTTATTTCTCATGTTCCGAGTCCTTCCTAATAGATTAGATTATTCTAATATAAGTGTTGTGTTAAATGATGTGTGTACTCAAAATGTGCTTCAAATATTCTCATTATATCATGATTCCCTCCAAGAATGTAATCTAGTATGACCAATGTACCAAAGGTGTTGCGACGTAAAAAATCATGTTTCAATTGCAAGTTAGTATGCCTAATTGTGGAAGAGAAACTCAATGTGCTTAAGACTCTTTTTTTCCCATATGTGTACTTAAAGTCTTGATTAGAAATTCCCTTATTGTTGATAATCCATGATGATGCTTGAAAGTTATAGGGGTGAGTATGAAATGTGAAATGCGGCTGACATGCCAAGAATTGAATTACACCTATGGCCACTAGTGCCAATGACATGAAATGACATGTATTAGATTATTAAATGAACCGTAAATCCTTTGTATAGTAAATATTTTGGGATTATCGTTTAATCACCGAGGAAGGGTAGGTTGAAATAAGCCTAACCCCGAAACTACATGTGCCGGTGTAGGAGCGGTTGAGGGATAAAATCCCCATGTTGATGTGATGAGATTGTTTATATGGGATGAGATTGATGTGTTGAGATGTTTTCCCTTAAATGGATGGAAATTATTGCTAGCGAGATGTGATGTGAAGTCGACCCACATGACATTGTGGTGAGACGGCTTAGCCAATCGGGCTGAGATCGTATGCCATGCTGCGCACATGGTGGTGTTGTGATTGGATGTCTCCGGGTGAGATGACTTAGCTGATCGGGCTGAGATCGAACTCCGTGCTAAAAGCACGGTAGTGTATCGGTACTAAAGATCTCCCAACTTACAAATATTGCAACTTACTTGAAATTTATGTTTCTCCTAACTTGACACCTTAATACTGTTTGAGGCTCTCATTGATTTTAATGTTTCTTTCTCATTCTACTGTTACTTGTTCTATTGAGAGGGTGTTTAGTTTTACATACTAGTACTATTCCATATGTACTAACATCCCCTATTTTGGGGGCGCAGCAACTTTAATGGATGTAGGTAGTTCCACAGCTGGCTATGTTGATCAGTGATAGCAGTACACTCTCTCCTCAACTGACTCGGTGAGCCCCACTTCATTTTGGGGTCTTTTATCTCTTGTCCTCTATATATATTATTTTGAGGTATAGTCGGAGCCTTGTTATTGGCACCATCATGCTACTCTTTTTTTTGTATCTATTAGAGTCTCTGTAGACATAGTGTGGGTTGTACCTTGGTCTTGGGAAAGTCAAGCTAGTAATGATGTATTTGTATCACCTATTCCACTTCTAAACTATGAATGTGTAATGTAATATTTTGGACTTATAAATGGTGCAACTATTGGTAATTAATTTGGTGTTGTTCACATGATCTTCTCAGTCTAATTACTGAGAATATATCTTCTCTTTACTCATGGGTAGTTCGGGTAGTAAGCATTGTATAGGCTTGCTTGGCTGGGTTATCTCTGTTGAGCACCGTTCGCGCTCCCCGAGGTCTGGGCGTGACAAGCTTGGTATAAGAGCCTAAGGTTTTATTGTGTTCTAGGATGTCTCGGAGCCGTGTCTAGTAAAGTCCTTCTTATTGGTGTGTTGTCGACCACATCTATAATTAGGAGACTACTTGGGCATTTAGGAATAATACCCTTCTTTGATGTTCTAGATTGTGCAATAGAGCTGATTATAAGAATGTTCCTCCTCTAACTCGTGCATTACTCTAATTTTCAGTATATGGCACCTAGGAAGAAAGCAAGAACTGTCCAAGGAGCCAATGCCACCCCAGGAGTGCCAGATGATTCTATACCTGAGGATGCAGGTGAGCACCCAAGGGGTAAGGCTATTCCCCCAGCTACTACACCGCCTGATTCTACTACTCCTGCTCCAACTGCACCAATCCCTTCTCCTACTGCGGGTGCAGCTATTCCACCTCCAGGCCCAGCTTCCGGTCCCGATATTTCTGATGGGGATGATAGGGGATCCATACAGATGTTGGCTCAGATAGTGGCTTCGCAGGCCAAGAGATCAAATGTTACACCTACTTCCTCCAGCCAGCAAGGGAATTCTGCTAGTTCCAGGGTGAACATGTTTCTTCAGTTGGATCCTCCAGTGTTCACGGGTACTAATCTTAAGGAGGACCCCTAGGACTTTATTGATGAGATGCACAAGACCCTAAGAGTTATGCATGCTACTAAGACGGAGGGAGTGGAGTTGGCCTCTTACCACCTGAAAGAGGTGGACTATTCTTGGTTTAAGATGTGGGAGGACTGCCATGAGGATGGGAGCCCTCCTACAAGGTGAAGTGAGTTTGCCGATGCCTTCATTGATCATTTCTTGCTTGATGAGACTAAGGAAGCCCGTCTGCTGAGTTTGAGATCCTGAAACAAGGTAGCATGAGTGTGTGGGAGTACCATATGAGGTTCGCGCGCCTGTTCAAGTATGCCATTTACATGTTGCCCACTATGGAGGCAAGAGTGCGCCGGTTTGTGGAGGGCCTCAGCCCCTTGTTGATTAATAAAGCCACTACAACTGCCTTGAATTCTGATATGAACTATTGGAAGATGGTGGCATTTGCCGAAGCCACAAAGACCTACAAATTGAAGAATAGAATGGAGCAAGAGGGTAGCCACAAGGCCCGGTCCGCTGGCAACCTTGGTGATTCTTCTGGTGGTGGTGGTAGGTCAGCATTCAGGGGAGGGTCATTAGGGCCATCTAAGTCCTTTGCTCAGCCTTTTGTTAGTGCACAGCCAGCAGTAGTGGAGCCATTTCAGGCCTAGTTAGGGTAATAGGGGATCCTATCTGCAAGGTTGGCCTGGAGGGAGAATCCAGCAAAAGTGGAGGCCCCCATGCCCTAGGTGTGGGAAGACGCATTTTAGGGCTTGCTTCATGGACCAGCCCATATGCTACGTGTGTGGTGTAAGGGTTCACATTAAGAGGGACTGTCATTCGTCCCACCAGAGTTTGGGCAGGGGCACGACACAACCAGCTAGTTCTGCAGCCACTATATACGCAGCACCTCCTACAGCTCGAGGCACTCCAGCACCCGCAGGGCGTGGTGCAGCTAGGGGTGGTGCACAAAGTTTGGGAGGACCCAACCATTTTTATTCTACGAGGGGTCACTAGAGTTCAGAGGCTTCTCCAGATATTGTCACAGGTATATTGGCTGTCCAATCTCATGATGTATATGCCCTCATTGATCCCAGTTCCACTTTGTCATATGTCACTCCCTATGTTGCTATGGAATTTGGGATAGAACCAGAAAAACTTCATGAGCCTTTCTCGGTATCTACTCTGGTTGGTGAGTCTATTGTGGACGTGCGGGTTTATAGCGATTGTGTCGTCACGGTGCATGGTCGGGATACCATGGACGATCTCATTGAATTAGGAATGGTCGATTTTGATACAATAATAGGGATGGACTGGCTTTATTCATGTTTTGCCAAGCTTGATTGCCGAACTAGGACAGTTAGTTTTGAATTCCCAAATGAGCCAGTTATTGAATGGAAGGGTGATGATGTAATGCTGAAGGGTAAGGTTACTTCCTACCTTAAGGCCACAAAGATTATCAACAAGGGGTGTATTTACCATTTGGTCCGGGATACGAACACCGCTACTGGGGTACCTACACTTGAGTTCGTGTCATTGGTGAATGAATTTCCTGAGGTCTTTCCTGATGAGCTCCCTGGGATCCCACTAGACAGGGAGATTCATTTTGGGATTGATGTGATGCCAGGCATACAGAATGGCACCGATAGTATTGAAGGAGCTAAAGGATCAATTGAAGGATTTTTTAGAGAAGGGTTTCATCCAGCCGAGTGTGTCGCCTTGGGCGCATCGGTCCTCTTTGTATGGAATAAAGATGGGTCAATGAGAATGTGCATTGACTATCGACAGCTCAACAAGGTCACGATCAAGAATAAGTACCCACTGCAAATGATAGATGACTTGTTTGACCAATTGCAGGTTGTTAAGTATTTCTCCAAAATTGATTTAAGATCCGGGTATCACCAATTGAAGATCAGGGAGCAGGATATTTCGAAAACAACTTTCAGGACCTGGTATGGACACTTTGAGTCCTTGGTGATGTCTTTTGGGCTAACAAATGTCCCAGCAGCTTTAATGGATCTTATGAATAGAGTCTTCAAGCCTTTTCTTGACTCCTTTGTGATAGTTTTCATTGACAACTTTCTTGTATATTCCCGAAGTCGAGAGGACCATGTTGATCAACTCAGGGCAGTTCTTCAGACTGTATATCAGCACAAGTTGTATGCGAAGTTTTCGAAGTGTGAATTTTGGCTTGAATCTGTCACATTCTTGGGTCATGTCATCTCTAAAGAGGGAATTAAGGTTGATCTGCAGAAGATTGTAGCTGTGAAGAATTGGTCGGGGCCTACAACTCCAACAGAGATTTGCAGTTTCTTGGGCTTAGCTAGGTATTACAGAAAGTTTGTGGAGGGGTTCTCTAGTCTTGCCTCTCCATTGACTAAATTGACGCAGAAGGAAGTTAAGTTCCAATGGTCAAATTCTTGTGAAAAGAGCTTCCAAGAGTTGAAATCAAGATTGACTACGACACTGGTGTTGACCTTACCGGAGGGTACGGATAGGTTTGTAATATATTGTGATACTTCGAGAATCGGACTAGGGTGTGTATTGATGCAACATGGCAAGGTGAACTCTTATGCTTCTAGGAAACTCACAAATCATGAGAAGAACTATCCAACACATGACTTAGAACTCGCGCCGGTGGTTTTTGCATTGAAGATTTGGCATCATTATTTGTATAGGATCCATGTGGATATATTCATGGACCATAAGATAATTCAATATATTTTCAAGCAGAAGGAACTGAATCTGAGGCAGAGAAGACCGCTTGAGTTACTCAAGGACTACAATATCAATATTCTATCATCCGGGGAAGGCTAATGTTGTGGCGAATGCTCTTAGCCAAAAATATATGGGTAGTATGACTCACTTGGAGGCATATCAGAGGTCGTTGGCCAAGGAGGTTCATCGGTTGGCTAGTTTGGGAGTTCGTCTTGCGGACTCTAGTGAAGGAGGAATGATTAAGAAAAATAGGGCTGAATTATCGCTTGTGTGGAAGTCAAGGAGTAGCAGTACGACGATCCGTTGTTGGTATAGTTGAAGGAGGGGATTCATAAACATAAGACTGGCTTTTTCTCTTGGAATGGATGATGGTACCCCTCAGATACCAAGAGCGATTATATGTTCCAAATGTAGATGTTCTCCGAGAAAGAATCATGACCGAGGCTCACACTTCTAGGTATTCCATGCACCCAGGCTCTACAAAGATGTATCATTATCTTAAGAAAGTCTACTGGTGGAAATATATGAAGAGGAATGTAGCGGACTTTGTGGCAAGATGTCCAAATTGCCAGCAAGTGAAGGCCGAACACCAAAGGCCCGATGGTTGGCATAAAATATCGATATTCCAGTGTGGAAGTGGGAGATGATCAACATGGACTTTGTGGTAGGTCTACCTCGCACTCCTCGTAAGTTCGACTCGATTTGGGTGATTGTGGATTGACTCACGAAATCAGCACACTTCTTACTTATTAAGGATACCGACATAGCGCAACAGTATGCTCAGTTGTATATTAAGAAAATAGTCAGGTTGCATGGCGCTCCAATTTATATTATCTACGATCGAGGGGCACAGTTCATAGCTAATTTTTAGAAGAAATTTCAGCAAGGGCTGGGTACTCAAGTGAATCTTAGTACAACTTTCCATCCACAGACCGACGGGCAAGTAGAGCGGACCATTCAGACGCTTGAGGATATGTTGCGCGCTTGTGTTCTTGACTTCAAGGGTAGCTGGGATGATCGCTTAGCACTCATAGAATTTCCTTACAACAAAATTTATCATGCTAGCATCCAGATGGCATCGTTCGAGGATCTATATGATAAGAGATGTAGATCTCCCATTGGGTGGTTCGAGATTGGGGAAGCAGAGTTGATAGGGCCAGACCTCGTGCATCTGGCTATGGACTGGTTAAGATCATTAAGGAACGGTGGAAAACTGCCCAGGGTCATCAGAAGTCCTATTCAAATGTACGTCGTAGGGATTTGGAATTCAAATAAGATGATTGGCTATTATTGAAGGTTTCCCCTATGAAGGGTGTAATGCAATTTGGTAAGAAAGAAAAATTGAGTCCAAGGTATGTTGGACCGTACATTATCATTCATAAGATTGGTCAGGTGGCTTATAGGCTAGAACTACCTCCAGAGATGTCTTTAGTGCACCCGGTGTTTCATGTATCCATGTTGAAGAAGGTGGTTGGACATCCGTCGCTTATTGTTCCGGTTGAGAATATAGAGGTTAATGAGCAATTGATTTATGAAGAGATTCCAGTTGCCATTCTTGATAAGCAAGTCTGAAAGCTGAGAAACAATAAGATTGCCTCCGTGAAAGTGCTATGGTGAAACCAACAGGTCGAAGAGGCCATTTGGGAAGTCGAGGAAGAGATGAAGAAGAAGTATCCTCATTTGTTTGAATAGCTATGTAGTTGTGTCCATGAAAAAAAAATATTAAAAGCTAACTTTCTACTAATTATGTTTCCCCTGTACAACTTATGTTAAGGATACTCCTTTTTAATAATGTAATGTTTATGGCATGTGGCCGGTGTTATTTGCATATTTTTTTACATCGATTGTGTTATGGTCATGTTGTTAGGACTTGTTCCGGGATTCTCTGGAAAGTGGATAGGCCCAATTATAGGGGAGACTTTTGCGAAATATTTGGAAATTTAGGGAGTTAGTCAAAATTTGGAAC
Source organism: Nicotiana obtusifolia (assembly GCA_002018475.1). Taxonomy (NCBI): domain Eukaryota; kingdom Viridiplantae; phylum Streptophyta; class Magnoliopsida; order Solanales; family Solanaceae; genus Nicotiana; species Nicotiana obtusifolia. The sequence goes on along the minus strand of MCJB01052575.1, from coordinate 71,253 downwards.
TGCTGGTGTGTGGGGTAGCATTTGGGTCATATTGGATGCCAATGGAAGATTTTGACCCACATTCGACGACCAATGATCCTAAGCGGGGGAGAATGCCAGGCCCCGTAAAAATATCACCTCAAACTCGGGGTTTTGTGATGCCGAGGTAGACTAATGTATTTGAGGGTTGTGGAAAATCTTTGCGGCGAGCCTTTTTGGATTGAACAGTGCATTGGGGAGTTGAAGAAAACTTATTGCAGAATAGGGCGTTTCTGCGGTCCATTATGCGACTGCAGAACTGATCTGCGGACCTAGATCCGCCGCGGAGTGAAGCAGTGAAATGGGCCAATTTTGGAAGTTGTTTTGCAGTCAACTATGCGACCGCATTATCATTTTGCGGGCCGTAGACCTATTATGTGGTGCACTCTGCAACTGTAGAGTTGAGTTCGGAAGGTCCATTTTCTGATTTTTATAACCCGACCCTAGTTGATTAAAAGCTATTGGGTCTCGTTTAGAAGGCAAAAATATCTGCCATTTTAGAGTGAGGGGAGTACTTTAGAGAGAGAGGAGGAAGCCCCCAGTAATTTGTTCATCAACCCTTACTCAAGCTTTGAAATTCAACAAGGAAAACTCACAAGGTCTTCACCCAACAGATAAGACTCTACTCCCTAGCCCTCAATTTCGGGATTGGCCTGAAAGTAGGTAATGAGAAGTGTGATTCTTGAGTGTTATTCATGCATGCATGTACCATCAAGGTTTGTAGGAAGGTTATTGAGCTCAAATGAGTAAACATTGGGTTGTGGGATGAAGGAATCCACCATAGGAGAACCTTGAAACCTTACGGCACACCTAAGGCTTGATAAAATGCTCGAAAGGAGCTGAAACACCGAGTATCCTCCTAATTATGGTTCACATTTGTCATGTTTTTAATAGATTGAAGTCGCTAGGATTTCCGAAACATTGTAGTAATTTAAGGAATCTCAAGCGTGGTATGGCTAAACTCCTCTTGTAGCATCGATTTCCATTATGTCCTCATAAGTTGCGATTAAGATTGGCTTAATTCTTATTTCTCATGTTCCGAGTCCTTCCTAATAGATTTGATTATTCTAAAATAAGTGTTATGTTGAAAGATGTGTGTACTCAAAATGTGTTCCAAATGTTCTCATCATATCATGATTCCCTCTGAGAATGTAATCTAGTACGACCAATGTACGAAAGGTGTTGTGACTTAAAAATCATGTTTCAATTGAAAGTTAGTATGCCAAATTTTGGAAGAGAAACTCAATGTGCTTAAAACTCGTTTTTGCTCATATGTGTACTTAAAGTCTTGATTAAAAACTCTCTTATTGTTGATAATCCATGATGATGCTTGAAAGTTATAGGGGTGAGTATGAAATGTGAAATGCGGCCGACGTGCCAAGAACGAAATTACACCTATGGCCACTAGTACCAATGACATGAAAGGGCGTATGTTAGATTATGAAATGAACTTGAAATCCTTTGTATAGTAAATGTTTTTGGAGTATAATTTAGGTAGGTTGAAATAAGCCTAACCCCGAAACTACACGTGCCAGTGTAGGAGTGGTTGAAGGGTAAAATCCTCATGTTGATGTGATGAGATTGTTTCCTCTTATATGGGATGCGATTGATGTGTTGAGATATTTCTCCTAAAATGGGATAAGATTATTGCTAGCGAGATGTGATGTGATGTCGAGCCACATGGTATTGTGGTGAGACGGCTTAGCCGATCGGGCTGAGATCGGATGTGGTGTTGATCAATGATAGCACTACACTCTCTCCTCAGCTGACTCGGTCCGCCCCACTTCATTTTAGGTCTTGTATCTGTTGTCCTCTGTGTATATTGTTTTGAGGTATAGCCGGAGCCTTGTTGTCGACACCATCATGCTACTCTTTTTTTTTGTATCTATTAGAGGTTCCGTAGACATAGTGTGGGTTGTACCTTGGTCATGGGAAATTCAAGCTAGTAATGATGTATTTGTATCACATATTCCACTTCTAAACCATGAATGTGTAATGTAATATTTTGGAGACATATAAATGGCGCAACTATTGGTAATTAATTTGGTGTTGTTCACATTATCTTCTCAATCTAATTAATGAGAATATATCTTCTCTTTACTCATTGGTACATTTGGGTAGAAAGCATTGTACAGGCTTGCTTTACCAAGTTATCTCGATTGAGCGCCGGTCACGCTCCCAGAGGTCGAGGCGTGATAATATCCTAGTGTACTAACGTAGCCAGGAGGAGCATGCACAACATCTGAGGATAGTACTATAGATGTTGAGGGACGAGAAACTCTATGCCAAGTTCTCTAAGTGGGAGTTTTGGCTCAGTTTGGTGGCATTCTTGGGGCACGTAGTGTCCAGTGAGGGGATTAAGGTGGATCTGAAGAAGATTGAGGTGGTTCAGAGTTGGCCCAGACCGTCCTCAGCTACTGAGATTCAGAGTTTTCTAGGATTGGCCGGATATATTGTCGCTTCATGGAGTATTTCTCGTCCATTGCAGTGCCTTTGACCAAGTTAACCCAGAAGGGTGCTCCATTCAGGTGGTCGGATGAGTGTGAGGAGAGCTTTCAGAAGTTCAAGACTGCCTTGACCAAAGCTTCAATTCTAGTTTTGCCTTCAGCATGGAGTTCTCATACAGTGTATTGTGATTTTACTCGGATGGGTATTGGGTGCGTCTTGATGCAGGAGGGTAGAGTAATTTCCTATGCTTCACGCCAATTTAAGCCTCATGAGAAGAACTACCCATTTCATGATTTGGAGTTGGCACCCATCGTTCATGCATTAAAGATATGGAGGCACTGTCCCTATGGCGTGTCTTGTGAGGTATTTACAGATAACTGAAGTCTTCAGCACTTGTTCAAGCAAAAGGATCTAAATTTGAGGCAACAGAGATGGTTGGAGCTGTTAAAGGACTATAATATTACCATTTTGTATCATCCCGGGAAGGTCAATGTGGTGGTCGATGCCTTGAGGATGAAGGTGGTGAGTATGGGTAGCCTTGGATTTGTTCATGTTTGTGAGAGACCACTTGCATCAGATGTTCAGGCCTTGGCCAATAAGTTCATGAGGTTAGATGTTTCAGAGCCTAGTCAAGTTCTAGCTTGCATGCTTTCTCGGTCTTCTTTATATGATCGCATCAGAGAGAGTCAGTATGACGACCCCCATTTACCTATCCTTAGGACACAGTTCAACATGGTGATGCCAAGGAGGTTTATATTGGGGATGATGTAGTGTTGCGGATGTAGGGTCGGATTTGTGTGCCTAATGTAGATGGGTTACATGAGTTGATTCTTGAGGAGGCCTACAGTTCGCGGTATTCCATTCATCTAGGTGCCGCAAAGATGTATCAGGATTTGAGGCAGCACTAATGGTGGAGGAGAATAAACAAAGATATAGTAGGGTTTGTAGCTCGGTGCTTGAATTGTCTACAGGTGAAGTATGAGAATTAGAGGCCGGGCAATTTGCTTCAGAAGGACGGACAGTCCGAGCGCACCATTCAGATATTAGAGGATATGCTACATGTTTGTGTCATGGATTCCAGGGATTCTTAGGATCAACTTTTGCCGCTTGCAGAGTTTTCCTACAATAACAACAACCAATCGAGTATTCATATGGATCTAATGAGGCCTTGTGTGGGAGGCGGTGTCGGTCTCCGGTTGGTTGGTTTGAGCCGGGTGAGGCTAGGCTATTGGGTACTGACTTGGTTTAGGATGATTTGAACAAGATTAAGTTGATTCAGGATCAGCTTCACGGCACAGTCTAGACAAAAGAGTTACGCCAATTGGAAGGTTCGTGATGTTGCCTACATGGTGGCAGAGAAGGTAGTACTTAGAGTTACACCCATGACGGGTGATATGAGGTTAAGGAAGAAAGGCAAGTCGAGCCCTCGGTATATCAGCCCTTTTGAGATGCTTGAGAGGATTGGAGAGGTGGCTTACAAGCTTGCATTGCCACCTAGTCTATCGAGTGTTCCTCTAGTATTTCATGTTTCCATGCTTCGAAAGTATTTCGGCGATCCGTCTCATGTTTTGGACTTTAGCACGGTTCAGTTAAATGGGGATTTGATTTCTGATGTGGAGCTGGTGGCCATTTTGGATCGGCAGGTTCGGAAGTTGAGATCAAAGAATATAGCTTCAGTGAAAGTTAAGAGGAGAGGTCAGCCAGTCGAGGAGGCTACTTGGGAGACAGAGCGAGAGATGCGGAGCAGATATCCACACCTATTTACTTAAATCCGAACCCGAATCGATGTTCAAAACTCAAAATTTTACTTTAAAAATTTTGGACAAAAACCCCTAAATTTCACTTTGAAATCATCAATAAAATGCCAAAAAAAAAAAAACGAAGATAAACTCATGAAATACAACCAAAACCAAGTAAAGACCACTTACACCAATTTATGTGGTGAAAATTACCTCCAAAATCGCTAAAATCCGAACTCCCCAACTCAAAATATGACCAAATGAACAAACTCTCGATATTATATGCTTCTGCCAAGTTGTTCTGCCTTGTTTCTTGCACCAAACGATCCCAAAACTCGCCTTTGATGCCACAAGTGGATTCCTCGTAAAATTCTAGTCAAGTTACGCGTTTGAATCACTCCATTTGACCTTATAATGGACATATGTTAGTTTCAATATTTGAAAATAGTGCAGATTTTTAAATACGAATTCAGTGACAATTTCGTAATTAATCAAAAAAAATCTGAGAACCCAATTCTTAGTAAAATGACCAATTCTTCATACGATGTCGAAACTTGATGATTACAGTTGTATGGTTTCAAAATTATGATACGGATGGTTTAGTCAAAACACGAATCAAAGGTTGTTTGCTCAATATGGTAACCTTTATGCTCAAATCGACGTCGCAACCGAAAACAATCACCATACAACTCAAACTTATCCAAAACTCATCAAATTTAACCAAATTTTGTGGACATGTCCAAAACCATCATACAAACCTATTGGAATAATTAAAACCCGATTCCGAGTTTGTTTACCTAAAAGTTAAACCTTGGTCAATTCTTCCAACATAAAGCTTCTAGACGAGAATCATTCCTCCAAATCAACCCCAAACCGCTCGAAAATCGAAAACCAACCATACATGCAAGTCCTAATACATCGTACGATGCTTCTCAAGACCTCAAATAGCTGAATGGAATACAAATACTCAAAACGACCGGCTAGGTCGTTACATTCTTCCCCACTTAAACATACATTCATCCTCGAACGTGCCAAGAGTTGTTCCTAAGCCGTCAAAGCACTGTGTAACCTTACCATGCATATACCCGGGGGTTATCCCATGTCACCGCAATCCATGTAAGCCTGACAACACCACCTAACAGAGGATCCTTACTTCAACCGTAGTCCATAAACCTTAAAACCCAAATCCCCAATATCCGGAACTCATTATATGACCTGATTCTTGCATCTATGCACCGTATAACTCTGAACATGCTGTATCAATCCATAACCATATCTCAACATATAATCACATGATATACCACATAACTCAAATACTCATAGCAATAACTTCCGACCACAATAGCTGCTCGATAACCAACCCGACACTGCTAACAAACCTCATATAGCTAAATTCTTGTTCTTAAACTTTGTACACTGCCAATGATGAAAGAAACATATAGAAACTCATTATCACCCATCAGATTAACAAGTCGTGGAGTTCTCTTGCCCTATAAGAACCATAGCCAAAATCTAAACTGACTAGTGACACAATTCTTTCAAACATATCTTAATCAAATTCGATGGCACTCATTTCAGGCCCAATAACCTCACCTCATCCAGTACAACCTACTCGGCTGACCTGTCGCACAATCCTACTTAGAGACACACACCATGCAATCCGCGCACCAACGAACAACAACTCAAATATACCCAATGATGGAAAGAGAATGGAAATGAAGAAACCATCCCGCCAGCTCAATAGATACCACCACGAAGCACAATGCTATCAATTCACCACACAAGGGGAAACATAGCACATGGATAAGCACAGAGGATCATATCCTAGCATAACGTCGCTGCGGTGCATGACCCAATCCGAACAACGGTCCATATGAAATACCTTAAGCCACAATGCTCAAAATCAACAACCAAACGCAATTGGACATCAAGTACATGAAGTGAATGACCATAACCATGGAAAAGCGAATAACACAATATACCACAGCCCAAAAAGACCTTAACCAAGGCGCAATCAACAGTTCAACACCCCAATAACCATTTCGCTCGAATTTCATACAAAGCCTAAACAGAACCGCTCGAGTGTGCATATAACCAACAAATCGCAACCCCTCGTACCATAGAAGAGTAACACATAGAACATATCAGAACATGAACAAGCTCAACTCTAACCAAATGACACACCTTTCAGCAATAAAGGTGTAGAATACATATCCTCATTGGGCCTACCAATAGGCCCCAAAATCAACTTCGCTCATCCCCATATAGATAAATAGCCCTCCAAAAGTCCATAATGACCTAACCATAGCATGTAATACCATCTAGCTAATTTTGGCCATATCTTCGTGGTCCCCAAACACGAAACAATCTGCTTCTGAGAACTCCCAGTCTCCAAATCCATAGAACACATGAATCACCATAGCCGATCCCAACTCCACCACTTGAGTGACTAACATATCTCTCATACATAATCATCCCCATGAGAAATACCTCTATTATCCTTCTATGCCACATAGCAAAATTTGAACATCAGCAGTCGATCAACTAGGCGAGTACCGCAATACCAATGAAGCATCCGTAATTCAAAACACAGTGCGCCTTCTGAAATGCGCACCCTTCTCCGGCAATACCAAATAGTAATAACATTCATCTAGTCATCTGAAACTGTCCATGTTGTGTAAGAATTCATGACTTTCCCTTTAAAACTGAATCATGACCTTGCACTTGCAAATCTCTACCCCACACAACACACCGCATCTATTATGCGATCATATAAAAAGCACGAGAATCTCATAATCAACTCTGAGTCGCCAGCACAATACATACCCAGTCAGTCAGAAACCTTTCATTTGATCCCATCCAGGAGAAAATCACAGTACGCAACATGTTCCTCATGCCGGTAGTAAATATCCATCTCAAATTGTGGTACAAAAACCATCGAGAACTCTTCGAAACCCATTTGCACATAACCAAGCCATCAGAACTGAATCTCTCTAACTCAACCAAGCCATGCAGGTCGCCAAACCCATGAGTATTGCCACAAAACACCTATAGAGACTCACCACATAATAAGTACCCAAAGAACCGAGCATATCCATTACCGTGTTGGTCCAATCTACTACCAAGCTATCCTATTTCTCCGAGTTCCTTCTGAATTACCCTCAAGTTGACACTTCTTGCTAGAATACCAGGATCCTTACCTAAAGCTCACCACAATAGATCCTAGCATAAAACCACACCGCCCTAAGGCCCATAAGTCGTTGTATTCCCTCTTAAGCACCCGAAAAGTACCACAACCAAGACACCCACTCTGAAGAGACCTTTTGTGAATCTAAAGTTGTTTCCTTCACCTTCCTGATACTTAAATGTAGAATCCATAGTGATACAAAAATGCCGCAAGTCCCGGCACCATCCATTGCAAATCTCAGATCTTAGCCATGTACAAATCTAAAAAATTCTCGATTGCTACATATAAACCTTGAATCTATTAGAATCTTCTCAGGAGTCATCCACTCTGCTCAAATCTTAATTGTACCGCTCAAACAGGCCGAATGACCTGTGATACATTAGCGCGAAAACACCCAAAGAAGTAACCCCGCCTTAACGCAACCGAGTAAATTCCTACTCTATGTGCACTACATCTGTCACGTAACCATCCACAAGTATGCCTCATATCGAATCTAATACAATACGTAACCATGTAACTAAATCGTCGATAGCAGACTCCCCCACTTGGCTCAAAGCCATAGATCAAAACACTCGGTAACTCATAATGCCCATTCTTTATTACTGTCATAATACTGCAGTGAGATTCTACTAAATCCTTCATAAGCTCATATAACACAAACCATATAGTACCTCAAATCATCTCCTAAGCTTGTATTCATCCTCGTGACGGTCAGGTCAACTTTCTCAACCACTCCAAACTCAAATTGCAACACCTATACCCACTGGAAGAAAAGAAACCATCCACACAACATCATAAGGATCACACATCCATAGATTACCCCATATGTGATAATCCACCTACTTAGCCTCAAACTGATATCTCTTTATACCCTTTCACAGTAAAAACTGCTGTGCAATCACTTAATCTTCCTGAGTCTGAACTCATCAATAAGACGTGAAAATCTACTTCGTTCGACAAATGAAATAACACGAAAGAATCTCTCAAAAACCTTCATAACTCAAGACTATATGACACATCCACATAAATTGAGCATCCAATAGTCCTTTTCACATCTCAAGCAAAATCTTCCGGTCACATTCAAATCATCTGAACAAATTCCGCAGTCACATCCTACTCATCATATAGCCATCCAACCACTCATCGAGCCATAAATTCCGCCCATAGGAAAACTACCGGACATATAAGTCCAAAAGCACATGCTCACACAACCGAAATCACTATACTCAAGCTAAGTCAAAACTCGGCCTCAAGTCCTCTAGACTGGCCCATCCTCAGCATAAGAAATCACATCTCGCATCTTATCCATGGAATCCACAAGCCGTCGATGTACAGCTCATACCGATCGCTCACATGCGCATACGAGCGAGTGGAAGGAATTTAAAGAGTTATGCTTCAAGCTGAATCAATATCGAACGATGAGAAAGAAAGATGGGAAGTTTATCCAAAATGTCATGTAGCCTCTCGAAGATAGGTATAGATGTCATCATACCGATCCCCAAGTTTCTACTAGACACTTGCTCGTGACTTGTAGAACCTATAAATCTAGAGCTCTGATACCAACTTGTCACGATCCAAAAACCAACTAGTCGTGATGATACCTAACCCCCAACCGCTAGGTAAGCCAATTAGCAACCATCTAATTCAAATGAGATTTACTGAGAAGCTAAGCGATGAAATAACTGAATTTTTATACAAAAAATCCCAAGGATTGGTAGTACAAATCATGAGCTTGTAAGACTTAGAGTTTACAAAGCTGGTATGAAATAAATACATCATATGTTTGAAATGTACATGAACAGATTTATAAATCTAAAGCTACCAAGAACAAGAGGCAGCTACAACCGGAATGCATGTTCATCATCAAAGTTAGCTCCCTCCATACACAGCAATATCAGCTCCAAAATTTGCACCCAAGGTGCAGAAGTGTAGTATGAGTACAACCGACCACATATACTAAATAAGTAACAACCTAACCTTTGGTTAACAGAAGTGACGAGCTTGGACAACGGTCAGAGTCCAACATCAATAGCCAACAACAACTCATAACAATATAATAAAAGTAATACAAGAAATAACTCAAAGATATGATGCTCAGCTCGTTCACAGTTATAGAAGATAGACATGCTTTTCAAGTATAACAGTAAAACCCAGATCTTTCCCCAAAATCACCAAAATATAAGTAATTCAGAAATCTATGATTTTTCCCAAAAACATTCAACAACAAATAACATATTTCGTTCTCAGATAGCATGAGGAAAGTACATCTCTAAGCCTATATGTCAATGTACAAGTGAAATCATGAATTTCATAAAACCGTGTAACATGAGGAAATGCATCTCTATGCATGTATGTCAAGTATGCATGTCAAATGCAATGCATCATAATGATGAACTCATGTACTCACACTCTCAGAGTACTTAAACATGATAACATCATGTGACAACAAATGATAGCAGAGACTGAGATATGATATGCAAATAAATAAATATGACTGAGTGTGTAACTGCAATTTAAGCAAATAACTCAAAAACAGATATGACCTTAATGGGTCCCAATAGAATAAGCATATAGACTAAACATGGTTTCTAACATGGATCATAGCTCAATTACTCAAGCACATAGAAATTTCATGGATAAAGACAAGATTAGATAACTACACAGTACCACAAAATTTAACCGAGTCACAATTCACATGGTGCAAGCCCACACGCCCGTCACCTAGCATGTGCCTCAACTCAACACCAATTACATAAACGCATATTCAGGGTTTCATAACCTCAGCACCAAGTTTAGAAGTGTTACTTACCTCGAACAAGCTGAATCCATATCGAGCAAGCCAAACAATACTCTAGAAATGCCATCCCATGCGTACTGTCCTCCGAACGCCAAACTAGTCAAAAGCAACTCAAGAACATCAAATAATGCCAAAGGAAACAACCCAGTTGCTAAAATTCGAATCTTTAATCAAAAGCCCAAAGTCAACCAAAAAGTTAAACCCGGGATCGCACGTCAGAATCTGATGAAACTCATAAAATTCAACAACACATTCAATTACGAGCTCAACCATACTAGTTTCACTCAAATCCGACCCTGAATCGATGTTCAAAATTCAAAAATTCACTTTATGAAATTTTAGACAAAATCCCCCAAATTTCACTTTGAAATCATCAATCAAATGCTAAAAATGAAGAGGGATTCATAAAATATAACCAAAACCGAGTATAGAACACTTAACCTAATCCATGTGGTGAAAATCACCAAAATCCGAGCTCCCAACTCCAAATATGACCTAATAAACAAACCCTCGATATTATATGCTTCTGCCCAACTATCCTGCATATTTTCTTGTGCCAAACGATCCCGAAACTCGCTTTTGATGTCTCCAGTGGATTCCTCGTGAAATTCTAGTCAAGTTAGGATTTTGAACCACTCCATTTAATGTTAGAGATATGTTGGTTTCAATATTTGGAAATAGTGCAAATTCTTAAATACGAATTCAGTAGAAATTTCACAATTAATCTGAAAAAATTCGGCAACCCAATTCTTAGTAAAATGAACATAAATTCCTAATACGATGTCGAAACTTGACGATTTCAGTTGCTATAGTTCCAAAATTACGATACGGATAGAATTGTTTAGTCGAGACACGAATCAAGGCCATTTGCCCAATATGGTAACCTTTATGTTCAAATCGACGTTGAAATCGGAAACAATCACCATAGAACCCAAACTTATCCAAAACTCATCGAAATTTAACCAAACTTTGTGGACATGTACAAAATAATTATACAAACCTATTGGAATAATTAAACCCCGATTTCGAGTTCGTTTACCCAAAAGTCAAACCTTGGTCAACTCTTCCAACTTAACGCTTCTAAACGAGAATCATTCTTCAAAATCAATCGCAAACCGCTCAAAAACCGAAACCAACCATACATATAAGTCATAATACATCATACGATCAAGACTTCAAATAGCTGAACAGAATACAAATGCTCGTAACGACCGGCTAGGTGGTTACATTGAAGAGATTGATGACTGAGTTAGGGCCTGAGGGCCGGATTGTGAGTGATATTGATGGAATCGGGCTGCACGGTGCAGTAAGTTTTATTGATTCATGATGTGATAGGGCTGAACGGCGCAACAAGTATTATTGATTCATAATGGGATCGGGTTGCACGCCGTAGTAGGATTTATTAGCGCTTGGGCAGGATCTGCCCTCCGGAGTCTGACATACCAGCAGTAAGCGCAGGTACCGTATAGTGCTGAGTGATTAAGTATGACGAGTGAGAGTTGAGACAGTCAGATTGAGTACATTGGGTCGGTCGTACTCATACTACATGCTGCACTTCGTGTGTTGATCCAGGTACATCTGGACCCGGTGGTTGCTAGATTTGGAGCATTATTTGCTTGGAGACTTTTGATGTAGTTGCTTTGGCGTCCGCAGACCTCGACTCTCCTCCTTTTCAGTTTATTTAGCATTGTTCTATCTTTCCAGACAGTTGTATTAGAAGTTTTGACTGTGTTGTAATTTAGTAGCTCATATTCTCAGTGACACCCGGATTTTGAAAATTTTGTATTAGAGTCGCAACTATTCTTATCGGTTATCTACGAAATTTTCACTGTTAAACTTATTCATCATGTTATTAATTCAAAATGCGTAGTTATTTGTGATTGTCGGCTTGCCTAGTACCGTAATAGGCGCCATCACGACATGTTGAGATTTGGATCGTGATAGTCTCAAAGTTACCTGTTACTTGTTTTTGTGACGTTTGATTAATTATTTCAAGTGAAAAAGACTTGAGCTCAAGAAAATAATTAAGATTTAATGGTAAACTGTAATTTGGATATCAACCTTTACCGGATTCAAGCAAGCCTTCTTAAACAGTAAACATGTTATTGAAATTTGGGTTGTTGCAGTTCAAACATAAAATGGTTTTACATATACTCGTTATGCATTAATTTGTCATTAGTAAGCGTAATAAATCAAGTTTTTGTTGCTAAAGTACTCGATTCAAAAAAAATTTGCAACACCTATATTTTTTGCAACTTTTATGACTGTTAAGTCCGAAGTAATTCGAAGAAACTTCTTAAACGTAAGAGATTTGTGGATTGACAGAGAGGTAGAGTTTCTCAAAGAAATCTTTTTTTATTAATCATAAGAATTTCTCATATTTTAAACTTCAGCATCACATATGGGTCAGTAGAACAGCCAGTCATGGATTAAATATCCTGAAATATAAGTTTTAAGTGATGAACTCTTTTCTGCGTGTGCAACCAACCAAGTATATCATTGATGTCACCGAAATATCATGAGTCATAAGAAAAACTAAGCTATCAAATCAAACTTGTAATTTACAGGAGAATTTTCAATTAAATTATTTATACATCAACACAAGCATATATGAAGAATGTATACTTTCTCTTGGTATCTTTTTAACAAAGGCGGAACTAAGATTTAAAATTTACGAGCTTTTGAGCTTGTCATCGCCCATAGCTCATCTTAATTACTGGTTTCACAATTTAATACTTATACATATTTAATAAATTCCCTAATATAAATATATTATTTAAGCAAAAACTACTGAATTTATCCGATTTTGTTTCGAGTAATACTCTACCTGCACCCCGCATTTATTCCAACCCATTGTTTGACCTAACTCTAATGCTATCCATGATTTTTTTCATGTGGACGATTAGAAAAGTTTAGTTTGTACAGTAAATCACAGCAATATTATTTCTTTTCGCTAGATTTCCTATCAATTGACACCTCTAAGAATACATAGGATTTTTCCTCTGATGCATCCTGCACCCCAGGTAGTTGAGAGGTATAAATATTATGTACAGTTAACAAAATCTAAATTAAAGCAGATTCATAACGTGAACGGGTAAAATCGAGAGCAGAGTTGTTACACTTTATATTTTCGTACGTGAGAATACGTCGTAAGTCAATTAATGTAAAGCTCAGAAATGAGATCATCTTTGAAAAGTTTATGAAGTAAGTTAATCATGTTACGTGGAGGTTACAAATATTTAAGATCACGAATGCCAAATACCAAGAAGGTTGGAAGGCATAGAAGCTAAACGAATTGAAGAAAATAAGTTTCGTCGAAAGTCGATAAGTTGGGAATGTTATAACATGTATTTTTGGGGTGAGACTAGGGTGCTTAAATATACTGAAAATTAGGTCAAATGTAGCTGAGCATTTCTCCCATTGTACTTGAGAATAATGGATGATCTACCTACCAAATTGAAGATCTACGAGTCTATTTTCCAACAGATTAAACCGTTCATTAATACAACGTTGGAGTAGAGAGATATTCGCGTTTTTGCAAGATTGCGCCACACTTGCAGGTGACAAGTAGGTGCATCACCTACTAGCCAAAAGGAGTTCTCAATTAAAAGCTCCTAAAGTCGGCCAAGAGGGGACTTTTAAGGACTTATTAGCACCTTTCTTTCACTCATTTCTCAAACCAACAAAATCAGATTGAACCCCTGCAACTCCTCCCCAAAAATCTCACACAAACCCTAGGTAATTTCGGGTGATACAATGTGATTCTAGTGACGAAAACCCCGGACAGCTTGCTAGTTTCTCTTTCTCCTCTTGTAGCTGCATTGGGGGACTGATTTTGGATTAATAAAGATTAGGTTTCGTGGGTTCTACTCAGTCCAAGGTAAATTTATTCTTCTCCTTCCATTATCTATGCATATACGAGTTGTAACTCGATCGTCAAGACTAGACCTAGCGAGTTTCGAAAGAGTGATATGCTGTTTGTTGTTGCGTCATTTTTGGCTGGTTGTAATCTTATTTTTAATTTGAATTCATAGCTGGTTCATAGGATAAGAGGCTTAATCATGTACTATTGGTTGTGTTGCTCAATTTGAAAGAAAAGACAAGCCGAAACATGTTTTAGTAAACTAAAAAATCAGTTTGGAGTTGCTGAACTTATGGAAACTGTTTTGTTGGTTGTTTCATGCTGCTGTTGGGTTGTCTCTTTTTCTACTATTTTTATGTTGTCTTGGAGGAGAAAGGGTGTGGAGAAACGCCAAATAATGGCAGGGTGGTTGGCTGGTCGGTCGTCGTTACATTTTCGCGCTGTTTGACACTAGTAGGATTGTCGTTTTGTGTATGAACTGATTGGGGTGTGTGGGCTCTTTGTGCTATTTTGTGATGGATATAAGGTTGAAAAATTATGTATACATGTTGTTATTGTTGTGTTCTTGTTGTTGTTGGTGTTATGTCGAATTGGGAGGAAATAAAGATTATAGGGGAAATGTTGCCCGTCTTATTATAAAATAAGCTTGTCGTTCGTTGTGCGACAGTTGTACCTTTCATAACTTGATGATAGTATTGTTATCGTTGTTGTAGATTAAGGTGCAACGAGACAAGTTCAACGTGGTTACTGGACAGATTGTGATACGGTATGTCAAAGCTAAACTTTTCCTTCATTTTGGCATGATCCCGTAACTACATGTGTTTGATAACGAGACATAAAAAGAAGTTCATATTCCTGAATTTATGTATATTGTCCTAGTCTCATAAGTTACAGTATTCTCCCTTATTAGGACTTTATATTCAGATAAGTATTGTCTTCTTCCAGTTAAGAGAGCAGAGGGTCTATATATATGTACAGTATTACAGTATTTTTACCACCATCAAGCTATGATCGGTGGGCAGGCCCCTATTAGGCAACCTCCAATCGGATGGTAAGTTATATACCGAGCCTACTAAGGTCTAGCGCCTATGAGCGAGCCCAGAATGGCCGACATATAGAGCCTAGTATGGCTGAGCGCCTATGAGCGATCCTACTATAGTAGAGCAGTTATACGTACCGAGTCTTATAGGGCCGGACAATTGTTTTACTTACTATATTGAGAGAGTTGAGTCAGTATCAGTAGGTAAGCATATCTTCAAATTATCTTTGACTCCCAGTTACTTTCAGTTATTATATTATTAGTTCAGTTTCAGCTTTCAGTTATTCTGGTGCCTTACATACTCGGTACATTATTTCATAATGATGTCCATTTTGTTAGGGACGCTGCATTTCATGCCTGCAGGTCCTGATAGACAGCAGTATAGACCTTCCCAGCAGACGCATTCAAACATCAGCTCGGTTGGTAAGCTCCACTTCCTCCGAGTTACCAGGGCTAGACCTTGGAGTCCATTTTATATATACAGGTTTGATAGGTAGGTCGAGGCCCTATCCCGACCATGATACAATTCAGTTATCTTTAGAGGCTTGTAGACTAGTCCTGTATATTTGGTACATCATTAGATGTTCATGGGGGCTTCGTCGTTCTGCACAGTTATATATATCAACTTTTACGTATTTTTACCCCTCAGATGAGAGAGACGTTATTTTCAGATGATTCAGAATATGGCCTCATCGGCCTAAGTTAAGGGTTACCCCTCCAGAGTTCACATTTATAGAGTGGTACGCTCAGGTTGAGTATGGCACCGGGTGCCGGCCAGGCCTCTTCAGGTTTGGGGCGTGACAAGAGATTTTCCCGGTTTCCCAATGGGGATTCAAAAGGGAAGCATGACTCGACACGACTATAATCAATGCCGAAGAACCACTTGTATCGGAACCTGGGAGGAGTGAACGATGCATCTGGGATCAGGCACAGTTAAATAACGGACCCAGATCAAGTATGGTTTCTTGACCACGGGAAATGCAGAGAAGGGTTATGCATGACGAGTAGAAAGTCGTAATATTCGCCCTCAACCAGATATTACGGTGCGAATTCCGTCCGATATTAACTGTGGATCGACAATTACCGAAAAAGGAGATTTTTACCTTATTTAGGCTTGTACTAGGACTGAAATTCCCCTACTATATAAAGGGAAAGATTTTTTTTATTGACACAATGTGACACGAAAATCAAAGCAAAAAAAATTTATTTTTGTCTTCTAGCTATTATTCAAAGTGTTCTTCATGTGTTCGAAAACGAGCTCATATCGAGGGTTTGATTGAGGCCAAATTTCATTATCCAGCCTAAGATCAGGCTTCACCATCATATCACTATTGGTTTGGTCTTTTATTTTATCCTTAACTTAATTATTCGATGTTCTTAGACTATTCGTATTGAACTAAATCATATATCCTTTAAACCGCGTACAAATACTCAATTTTAAGAGTAAACAGTCTGGCGCCCACCGTGGGGCGAAGGATGATAGTGGTGATTTGATATGAATCTCCATAACGCACCCTATTTTATGTCTGTTATTTAATGTTTTGATTCCAGGTTAGCCTAAGGATGTCAAACTCTCAGTCTTCTCATTTGAACGTTGACGCTGAGTCAGGCCATCATTGTGAGAATAATAACGTGATGCCTAGAAATGATATGCCCCATGTCGATCCCAATGGTGTCCTAGCTGCCAAACCGGTCGATGCTAACTCGCAGGTGGCCATCAACATCAATCTACAGACTGATCTCAAAAACAGCATTTGTGGGGGACCCCGGCCAGCGGCTCGCGCTCGAAGGGGAAGGTGATGAGGTGAGCCTGCAGTTGATTTTAAAAATGTTGCAGGCTCAGCAAGTGGTGATAGCACAGTTGCAGAACCAAAGCCATGCCCCTAACTGGGTCGAACCCGAGTAGTCCCAGGAAAATACTCGGAAGGATGAACAAGTTACTGTGGAACCGGGTGAATTCAGGCCCGGGGAAACTTCCAAGGTGATGAAGATGCTTGAAGCATTGACAATACGGATGGAGTCAGGCGAGAAAAAGATCAAGGCCAATGACAAGAAGGTGAAAACGTACAACTCCAGGGTCGATCAGATCCCGGGAGCGCCTCCAATATTGAAGGGACTGGACTCCAAAAAGTTTGTTCATAAGCCATTCACTTCGAGCGTGGCACCAAAGCCGATCCCGAAGAGGTTTCGAATGCCCGACATTCTCAAGTATAATGGGACCACGAATCCAAATGAGCATGTAACCTCCTATACATGCACGATCAAAGGGAATGACTAGGAAGATGACGAAATCGAGTCAGTGTTGCTGAAACGACTTGGGGAAACCATGTCCAAGGGAGCAATGATATAGTATCACAACTTGCCTTCGAATTCTATCGACTCGTTTGCTATACTTGTAGATGCTTTCGTGAAGGCCCATATCGGTGCCATGAAGGTCGATACCAGGAAGTCAAATCCTTTCAAGGTCAAACAGAGGGATAATGAGATGCTCAGGAAGTTCGTATCGAGGTTCTAGATAGAACGGATGGATCTGCCACCAATTACGGATGATTGGGCCGTTCAGGCTACTCAAGGGCACAACGCTTGAAGTTCCGTAGACTCTCAACAGCTAAAGCAAAACTTGGTGGAGTACCCAGCGATCACTTGGGCCGACATCCACAATAGATATCAATCGATCAGGGTCTAAGACGGCCAACTCGTGGCCCCTTCGAGATCTGTCTACCCCATCAGAACCGATGATAGGTCTAAGAGATCCATTGATCAGGAGCCGAGGTCGGTCGGAGATCAATACCAGCCATACAGCATAGATTGGAGGGGAAGCAGATCCGGGCGCCACCCGACCAGGAATGAGAAGAGAAATGATCTTGGACCGAGCAGTCGTGCCTGATGAGCAAGAACGGGTTTGACAGGTCGCTCGAGAGTAGGGAGGCACCAAGATTATCGGAATATAATTTCAACGTGGACGCTGCAAGCATAGTGTCAGCCATGGGACACATTAAAGAGACTAAGTAGCCCCGACCATTGCAGTCCGACCATGCCCAGAGAGATCCTAATTTGATGTGTAAGTACCGCGATACTCATGGTCATAGGACCAAAGATTGCCGACAGTTAAGAGAAGAATTTTCTCGATTGTTCAACAATAGGCACCTTCAAGAATTCCTAAGCGAGCGAGCCAAAAACCACTTTATAAATAGGGACGCCAACAAACAGGTCAGATAAGAGGAGCCTTAGCACGTAATCAACATGATCATTGGGTGAGTTGATGTCCCCCAAGGGCCGATGATAAGACTCACGAGAGAAAATGACCAATATTACGTCGCAGAAGGAGCTATCTCATGTAGAGACGAAGATGTCAAGGGCATCGTACATCCTCACAATGCTACGTTGATAATATCTGTGTTTATCAATAAATCTCGGGTTAAATGTGTGTTGATTAATCCAGGTAGCTAGGCCAACATCATCAAATCGAGGGTCGTATAGAAACTGGGGTTACAGGGTCAAATCGTGTCGGCAGTCTGGGTATTTATATTCAACATGGCACGCAAAACCACAAAAGGTAAGATAACTTTACCAGTAAATATTTTCGGGACCACCCAAGAAATAAATTTCTACGTGATTGAAGGGGATATGAGGTACAACGCCTTGTTCAGAAGGCTGAGGGTTCACAACATGAGAGCGGTGCCTTCGACCTTACACCGGCGCTAAAATTTCCGTCTAAGGAAGGAGTCAAAACGGTCTACGGAGAATAGCCGGCCGCAAGGGAAATGTTCGTTGTCGATGAAGTAATCTCGGTGCCCGTAATTTCAACATCAAGAAGTGGGAACCGACCAAAAAAGAAGAAACTAAATAGAAATCAATGATATCGGCCTCAGCCGAGCCGGAAAAACAGGAGGAGCACGGAGTGGATGATGAGGATGATTACGGCGTCACGAGATCATTCATAGCACCCGATGACACTGACACCACCAAATCGATGATCGAGGAGATGGAGCAAGTTATATTGATCAAGCATCTACCGGATTAAAAGATATATCTGGGCATGGGGTTAACCCCCAAGCTCAGGAAAAAATTATTGATTTTCTAAAAGCTAACGCCGATTGTTTTTCCTGGTCCCATCTAGGCATGAAAGGGATCCCACTGGAGCTAACCACTCACAAATTCAGCTTGGATCTAAAGTTCCAACTGGTTAAGCAGAAGAGAAGGCCACAGTCCGAGACCAAACATGCATTCATCAAGGACAAGGTATCCAAACTTCTGAAAATAGGTTCCATCCGGGAAGTTAAATACCCGTATTGGTTAGCTAACACAGTGGTAATGCCTAAGAAAGGAAATAAACCGAGAATGTGTGTAGATTATACAGATCTAAACAAGGCGTGTCCAAAGGATTTCTTCCCTTTGCCTAACATCGATCGTATGATCGACGCAACGATCGGACATGAGATACTCAATTTTCTCGACGCCTATTCCGGGTACAACAAAATTTGGATGGACCCGAATGATCAAGAAAAGACTTCTTTCATAACCAAATTTGGCACCTACTGCTATAAAGTAATGTTGTTCGGATTAAAGAACGCTGGTGCCACATACCAACTCCTAGCCAACTGAATGTTAGAAGAACAAATAGGGAAATCAATGGAAGTTTATATTGACGATATGTTGGTCAAGTCCCTGCGAGCAGAGGACCATTTGAAACATTTTCAGGAAACCTTCAACATATTGAGAAAGTACAACATCAAGCTAAACCCCGAGAAGTATGCATTTGGGGGTAAGGTCGGGCAAGTTTCTCGGATTCATGGTATCTAATCGGGGAATAGAGATCAACCCGAACAAAATAAAGGCCATAGAGGACATCACCGTAGTCAACAACGTCAAGGCAGTGCAAAGACCAACTGGGCGGATAGCCGCGTTGGGCCGGTTCATCTGGAGATCGTCGGATAAGAGTCATCGAGTCTTCCCACTATTGAAAAAGAAGAACAACTTGTCTTGGACTCCGGGATACCAGCAAGATTTGGAAGAACTCAAGCGATACCTATCAAGCCCCCCTTGCTGCACACTCCGAAGGCAGACGAACAATTGTACCTCTACTTAGCAGTTTCTGAGGTAGCAGTGACTGTTGTCCTGGTCCGGGAAGAAGAAGGTATGCAATCCCTAAGAGATGCCAAAACCAGGTATCATCACCTAGAAAAATTAGCACTCACCTTACTAAGCGCTTCTAGGAAATTGAAATCGTACTTTCAATGCCGCCCTATATGTGTTGTGACCTCTTACCCGCTGAGGAATGCTATGCATAAGCTTGAGCTCTTGGGTTGGCAGGCCAAATGGGACGTAGAAATCCGCGGGTATGACATCGAGTATAAACCTTGGATCACCACAAAATCTCAGATTTTGGTAGACTTTGAGGCCGACTGCATGACGGCTTTGATACCGAAATCGAAAAGGAGTTACTACTCACTTCGGGTATTAACTCGGGGATCTGGATCCTATTCACGAATGCTGCCTATGACACAAAGGGGTCCGGGCTCGATACTGTACTGAAACCACCTACGGGTAATATATAAGGCAGTATATTAGAACTGTAAAATTGACTAACAATGAAGCCGAGTATAAGGCTATGATTGTAGGTCTAGAACTGGATAAGAGCCTTTGGGCCAAAGTGATCCAAGCCAAATTTAACTCGCTCTTTGTCGTAAATCATGTAAATGGAACGTTCGAAGTAAAGGAGGAATGGATGCGGAGGTACTTGGACAAGTTTCAAGTGACCTTACACCAATTTAAGGAATGGACTCTACAACACGTACCTCAAGATCAAAATAGTGAGGCCGATTCACTAGCCAACTTGGGGTCGTTTGTCGACTATGATAGATTCGACACAGGGGCAGTGGTATAACTGATGAACTCGGTTTTAGAAGAAGGTCATGCCGAGGTAAACTCGACAAGTTTGACATGGGATTGGAGAAACAAATACGTAGACTACCCGAAGACAGGAAAATTGCCATAGGATCCCAAGGAATCAAAAGCCCTACGAACCAAAGCTGCCAGGTTCAGCTTAGTCGAGGGGAAATTGTTCAGAAGATCCTTCTTTGGCCCACTAGCTAGGTGTATGGATCTGGGAGAAAATGAATACGCTATGAGAGAGGTCCATGAAGGCACTTGCGGGAACCACTCAGGGGCATAATCCCTGGTTCGGAAGTTAATCAGAGAAGGTTACTATTGGAATGACATGGATAAATATGTGAAAGACTTTGTGCGGAAATGCAACGAGTGTCACAGACACGCCCTAGTGATTCATCAACTGGGAGAGATGCTTCACCCAGTCCTGTCGCCATTGCCGTTTATGTAATGGGGGATAGACATCTTCGGTCCCCTGACATGGGCGCCTAGTAAAGCCCAATACATACTACTCATGACCGATTATTTTCCCAAGTGGGTCGAGGCTCATGCATTCGAAAAGATCCAGGAGAAAGAGGTCTTCGATTTAATCTGGGATTACATAATTTGTCGATTTGGGGTACCGACCGAGATCGTTTGTGACAACGGAAAACAATTCGCCTTCAACAAGGTAAGCAAATCTTCGAAGATCACAAAATCAAAAATATATTATCAACACCTTACCACCCTAGTGGAACGGACAAGAAGAATCAACGAACAAAACTGTACTCCAAAACATGAAAAAGAGACTGACTGATTCAAAAGGAAAGCGGAAGGAAATCCTGCCCGAAGTCTTGTGGGCATACCAAACAACTACGAAGTTGCGTACCGGAGTGACCCCATTCTCTCTAGTCTACGGCGCGGAAGCCTTAATCCCGCTTGAGGTGGGAGAACCGAGTTTCAGGTTCCAATATGCTTCCGAAATGTCAAACGGAGAGGCCATGACTACGAGTCTGGACTTATTGGACGAAAGGTAGGAAGTCGTCCAGGTCTAGTTGGCTGCCCAAAAGCAGCGAGTAGGAAGGTACTACAACTGAAGAGCTAACCTTCGACATTTTCATGTTGGGGAGTTGGAGTTAAGAAAAATAACGCTACACACCAGGACATGAATGACGGGAAACTAGGCCCGAATTGGGAAGCACCATATAGAGTTGCCGGAATAAAGGGTCATATAAACTCAATTTGGGAAACGGTGTACTGCTACCGAAAAACTAGAACGTGGCACACTTGAAGCGGTACTACTGCTAAGGTACAAGCACAATTCCCTTTTGAAATTTGTTATATTACGGACTAACTTGTGAAGGTACTCGACCGAGGGAATATGTGACTATTAGGTCGGAAAGCACATATTGTTCTCTTTTTCCCTTGAATCGGTTTTTTCCCGAAGTGGGTTTTACGGCAAGTTTTTAACAAAGAAATAGCAAAATATGCTACTTTAATTTCGAAGACCGGCCTAAAGCCGGAAGTTGCTGATCACCTACACCGGATTAACAGTATTCGAGTCCTCACAAACTCGGCCTCAAATATTTGGGGCCATTACTCCCATGTTAGAATCCTTAGAAGGTGTTATTACTTAATATGAAGAGCTAAGGCTTGGTAATTGGGATTCATTGTAAGGGTCAAACGATCAAAGAACCGTACTCATGTAGCCCATTCTTGCCATGGCATAAAGCTTATGCGCCTCTGATTATGTGCTCTGCATATAAAGCAATGAAAGAAATTTGCCCTTTATATTTTATCACTACAATCCATTGATGCATTCACTTTTTACTTAGAATGAATAACGGATCCTAAATCCTAGAGCCCACGGGCTACCTCAACTCGGGGACTGTCGTCCGATAAAAAATCAAATTACCCGAGTTATCGAATCCCGGAGGCACCAAGCCTATTAGGCAGGGGCCGAATATAAAAGTCCACGGGAAATCTAAAACGGCTCGGAGACGTCCAAGTCCATCAGGAACTAAGGCCCTTACGTATGATCGAAACCTATTAAACGGTTACCCTTGGCAGAACACCATGGTGTATGACTAAAACACTCAAGTATCTTAAAGGCCTTCGTTTTTTATCGAAATTTGGAAGCCACAAACAACTTGGAGTTACCATCAAAATTGAGCCTCATCCGAGCTTCCGGGGAATGGTGATCCAAATTATGTCTAATTATATGCTAAGGCGTTAAGGACAATCCACAAACAAACAATTGCAAATAAATACTGAAAAGTAAAAGACACAATGTTGCCGAAGGAAAAATTTTATAGATGTATTCCAAAAATTAGTTACAAATGCACGATAAAACAGCCTCAAAATAAACAAAAAAGGAAACATAAAAAAGGAAACAAAAGAAAAAGAGCTAAATCATCTCCACCTAATCTTCACCGGAGCTCGACTCAGCACCGGAACCTTCGGGACCTTCGGGCTCATAAAGCTCTTTTGCCTTGGCCTCAAGCCTCTTGGCCTCTTCAATCTCGGCCAACAGATCAAATCCTCCTCGAGGGTCTCCCTCCGGGACAGCCGCTTCACATACTCTGCCTTCGTTATTAAACGGGCCTCAGCTATCTCCACATCAGTTTCATACTGGGGCAACATTTCTTCTACCTCGGAGGAATCAATTGAGGCTGCCTTTAACTTGGCCTTCTCTTGGACCTGCGAGGTTGCGTTGTTAGCCACTACGCGTAACCTCTCATTTTTAACCTCAAACATCCTTACTTTCTCAGCTAGTTCCGCATGCTCCTATTCACGGACAATGCCTCCTTTTGAGCTTTTTCTAGCTCGGCTCGGAGAATAGGGAAATCCTTGAGGCCCTCGTCTTTTTATTCACTGAGAACCCTATACATGTCCTTCTGTCGGACTTGCTTTTTGAGCTCGAACTCGAGCTGGCTGACTTCCATTCGAGACCGAAGGAAGCTTTCATGGTGGAGCACTGAAGCTTGAAAAACAAATTGATAAAATCATGAGGACATGCTGAAGCTAAACAATATGCACGAAGGGCACAAGGAATGAGAAACTTACCCGGCTCAGTGCCTGTTGTGCCTTGTTGAAGAGGCTCGATGTTCCCACTACGTTTATCTTGGCCTAATCCTCTTCAGTCACCAGGAAGCAAAGATAGCTGGCACACCAACCGGAGTAGATAGCACCCGGGTATCCGCTAGGATAGAAAACATGATCATTCTTTTACGGTATGGATCCAGGCTCGGAGCAGGGAACTGCCTCACAAGCTTCGGGCTTGATCTAGACTCACCTGCTCCCGACAGCACATCCTTTTTCAGGATCACCAGGTAACCAAAACCAAAATAATCCTCCAATGCACCCATGCCCACAACGTCAAAGAACATGTTGAGGGCCTCGTCTGCGCCTAGTGCCGTCTCATTTGACTTCTCCTTGACGGCCTGAGCCTCGTCGAACATAGGTATTGTATGAGACGGCGATTCTGCGATGTCGATAACACCGGTTATTTCCCTCAAGGTAGGGATAGTTTCTCGGGAGTCCGCAGCCTCCGTTTTCCTTCTGGCTCTTGAGCTAGAGAGGGATCGGCCTCTCGGCCACCATCCCCGGTTGCCGCTTGTTCTTCTTCATCAATGGTCGACCCGTGGGCGGCGAACTCTAGTTCATCGTCCTCAGGATAATCCCTGAGCCGGTAGAGGGAGTTAGGGTCAGGTACCCTGGCTTGGGTTCTCTTCTTGTTGCTTTTTTAGACCCGGACTGCTACCTTCTTCTTCTTGGTCTCGGCATTCGGGGAGCCAGAAGATTTCCTCTTTTTTCTCTTTTTCTCCTCCTGTGTAGCAACTCCAGGCTGTCCCAAATCAGAGGGTTTAGCAAGTGAGGACGGGGCCTCGTCCTCATCCGATGGCCGAAGCTCAGTGGTTATAGGCAAACCTGTAAAAGAAAAGGAACTTAGTAAAAATAAAGGTAGAGTATGAAAGTAAACTTGTTCTGGAGGACACGCACAATGGGAACGGGCCTCCTATTTTCCCTTTGAAATTTTGCGCCGCTCGCACTCAAAATAAGATAGGAAGATCGAAGAAACAACGTATGAAGGTTTAAAGGGGTTAAGAGTAAGTGAAATGTTTGAGGGTAAACTAAGGGGCTCTGGAATCAGAAAGTAAAAAAGCGACAAAGGGACCGAATCTTTTATGAAGAAGGGGTAACCAATGCGTAACGTTTCGCATTCGAGGATAGTAAACTGGCGGCTGAAACGTGTCCGAAGTCAGAACAACGCGACTGATGGGACGTTTCACTGACCCGTCATCTCGGTTGTAGCGTACGGAAGAAGTAACCGGGGTTAGTTCATCGCTTCCCATCGTTTCCATAAATTTATTCTCCGAGAAGAGAGGGGACTATCTGTGTACAGGTAAAATCAGGGACAGAGTTTTCTCTGATTCCCCGATGAGGAATCAAAAGGGAAGAACGGCTCGACACGACTACAAGCAAGGCCGAAGGACCCCTCGTAGCAGAACCGGGGAGGAGTGAACAATGCATCTAGGATCGAGCACGGTTAAATAATGGACCCAGACCGAGTAAGGTTTTTGGACCACAGGAAATGTAGAGAACGGTTATGCATGACGAGTAGAAAGCTATAATATTTGCCCTCGATCGGAATTACGGTGCGAATCCTTTCTGATATCAAATGTGGATCGACAGTTACCGGGAAAAGGAGATTTTTACCTTATTCAGACTTGTACTAGGACTGAAATTTCTCTACTATATACATGAGAAGGTTTCTTTTATTTTGAGACACTGTGACATGCAAATCAAAACAAGAAAAAAATTATTTTTGTCTTCTAGCTATTATTCAAAGTTTTCTTCATTTGTTCTCTTCTTTACTCGAAAACGAGCTCATATCGTGGTTCCGATCGATGCCACACTGTCCAACCTAAGATCAGGCTTGATCATCAAACCACGATTGGTTTGGTCTTTTATTTTATCCTTAACTTAATTATTCATTGTTCTTAAACTATTCGTATTGAATTAAGTTATATGTCCTTTAAACCATGTACAAATTAATTATTACTCAATTTTGAGGGTAAACGCATAAATTATCAGATGGTTAGATCAAATAACAAAATTATCCTTACAAAAATACTCTTTTCTCGATTAATATGTGTCATAGACGGCAGAGAATTAGAAGATTAGAAAAGTGTAAAGCTATAAGGTTGATCTCTTGTTACAAATATGTCATTTGATTTATTACAGTGGAAAAGAGAATGTCTGAGCCAATTTGCCACTTTACTTAATGAGGATTATGTTGTGGCATGAAGCAGTAGAGTTACTTTGTTAAAACCGCCAATGTATTGGTTTACAATACATGATGTACTTCAATTTTGCAACTTGGACATTAAAAACAAAAATAGAAAAATTAAAACAAATACTACAAATTTGAGAATATCAAGAAAGAAGGAGAAAAATAAATATATTAAATACAGATGAATGTAACCAAAAACACACCAAAATAAAAAGTGTAAGATGAGAATGGTAAAGACAAAGATGCAAATTCACCTATATCTCAGAGTTGACCTACAATCTCTTGCAGAGCAATGATATCGCATTGGAGCATATTAGTTCCTTGCCAGTTTTTTGTTGATCAAGATCTCAAGTTCATTATTGTTTATACAAGGTGAATTTGTAAACATAAACTTAATTCATATCAAGATCTAGAACCTGATAATTTTACAAATAATCGTTATAGGATACATATTTGAAACGGAAGCTATCATCACTAAGCGGAAGCGTTAAATGAAATTGATTTCTCGCTCCTTGCCATAGCTTTTGTTACAGACACCTTTAGTGATAGAAGAGAGAATGAAAAGTACGGTAACCTAATGGGCGGGGAGAGGACCAATTTATAGAGGTTCTCATTTAATCTAGTACGTCCATCGAGTAACCGATTGAACGGACGAGATTTCTCTTTCATTAAATATTAACTATAGGCTTTATTATATTTGGTCATATACATAATAGGAAAAATCTAACATTCTTCCACTTGACCCAATAATCCCATAACATTAATATTTAATAACATACTTCGTTAGTTGCATAAATAAATCTCTTCTATAATATCCATGATACATACCATAATACGACAACCCGCTAAATGTGAGTTATGGAGGTTATACATATAATTTTGTCTACATACTCCCTTCTATATACTACAACATTAGCAACTCATCGTATCAAGTCCATAAGCCATAAAATATTATGGTCCACAATAATGTCTCATTGAGACTTATCATGTAATATCTCGAAACAATAATGTGTACACCATTATGAGAAACATGAAAATCACTAATGTATATAAGAAATATATAAATGAGCTAAGAGTGTCAAAACATCATAAATACATCAGTCATAAATATAGCCAAGACCTATTGTATGTACACGTTCTTTAAATATCTTTGGATGTAAGCCTTTCCTTAACGGATCTGCAATCATGAGATCATTTCTAATATTCTCAAGTGACAGTCTTTGTTTCTGAACTTCCTCCTTGACGGGAAAGTACTTTAATTTCATACGCTTGGCACCTTTGGAGTACTTATCGTTCTTGGAGAAGAATACTGCTGCAGAATTATCACAGTAAATTCTCAGCAGCTTGGTAATGGTGTTGACAACCCCAAGTCCTGAAATAAACTTTCGCAGCCATAATGCATGAATTGTGGCTTCAAAACATGCTTTAATTATGCTACCATCGTGGAAGTAACAATGACAGACTATTTGGCACTATTCCATGATATTGCTGCTTCAGCTAATTTGAACAAATAACCAAACGTGGACTTT
Organism: Nicotiana obtusifolia; assembly: GCA_002018475.1. Lineage (NCBI taxonomy): Eukaryota > Viridiplantae > Streptophyta > Magnoliopsida > Solanales > Solanaceae > Nicotiana > Nicotiana obtusifolia. The sequence continues at coordinate 43,470 of MCJB01052575.1, read as the reverse complement.
CTAGTGTCAATACATCCAGCGAAATCTGAATCTAAGTATCCAACAACTTCCAAATGCTTGGATCTTTTGTATATAATTCGTTCCTTTCAGGTACCTCGAGACTTTCCTTGCAGCTTTCCAGTGATCAATTCCTGGGTTACTTTGATATCTTCCTAGCGCTCCGACCGCAAAACTAATATCCAGTCTTGTACAAGTCTGAGCATACATCAGACTACCAACAATAGAAGAGTAAGGAATTGATTCTATTTCTTTTTGTTCTACATTATTTTTAGGACATTGCATGAGACTAAATTTGTCCCCTTTTTGAAATGGAACAATTCCTGCTAAACAATTGTTCATGTTAAATCTCTCTAGAACTCTTTTGATATAGCCTTTCTGAGACAATCCCAATAATCCTTGTGATCTATCATGGAATACTTCTAATCCTATCACATAGGATGTCTCGCCCACATCTTTTATTTTAAAATTCTTAGAGAGAAAATCTTTTGTCTCACGCAATATGCCTAAATCATTAGCAGCAAGTAGAATATCGTCAACATATGACTTGTGGGGTTGGTCAGTTTCGTTCCGGGAAGCTTTCAGGTTAATTTGGACCCCTTGATTCTTGACTTAGAAGTTTAAATTAGAAAATATTGATCAAACTTTAACTTTTGTGAAAACAATCCCGGAACCATGTTTTGATGGCTCCAATAGCTTTGTATCGTGACATCAGACTTGGGCATATGTCCGAAATTAATTTTGGAAGTCTGTAGGTTAATTTGTGATGATTCACCAAAATTTTGCAATTTGAAATTGAAAAGTTTTACTGTAGGTTGACTTTTATCTATCGAGCTCGGAATATGATTTTGGGACTTGGATTAGGTGCGTTATGGTATTTGGAACTTGTCTGCAAAATTTTATGTCGTTTGGAGTTGATTTGATAGGAGTCGGACGTTTAGTTGTAACTTTAGAAATTCTTGAACTTTACTTTGAAATTCATGTGTTTTATTGTTCGATTCATAGTTGTAGATGTTATTTTTGTGTTTTGATGGGGCGAGCGAGTTCGTATGATGTTTATAGACTTGTGTGGAGGTTTCGCTTGGAGCCCCGAGGGCTCGGATGAGTTTTGGACAAAAATTGCAGAATCTGGTGTGCTGATGCTTTTGGCATCGCATTTGCGAACACCAGGTTCGCACTTGCGAGCTTAGCAGGGGGGCCTCAAGTGTCGCAATTGCGATGCTAGGCTCGCAATTGCGATGCCAGGCTCGCAATTGCGAAGTGGTCTGGGATTTTGGGTAGTTCGCATTTGCGACTAATATGTTGCTTTTGCGAGGGCAGTAGGGTTCGCAATTGCGAACCCATTTTCGCATTTGCTAAGAGCTTCCCACACCAGCCAGTGCCGCAATTACGAAGGTTCGCAATTGCAAACCCATATCACAATTGTGATAATTGCAGCTGAACATAAGGGCTGGAAGTCGGGTTTTCATCTTTCATTCTAATATTTTTGAACCCTAGACTCGGTAGGAGGTGATTTGGAGAGGGGATTTTCACCTACAAACTTTGGGTAAGTAATTCTGATCATATTCCATCAACATATCTTAGATTTTAATAGTAAAATCATGTGAATCAAAGTGAAAATTTGTGAAACTTTGTTATATTTTGAAAAATAAGAAATTGAATTTTGAGAGTCAAATTTGACTCAGATTTTGAAACTAATCACATACATGAACTCGTGGGACCATGGGTAGACGAAATCTACCATTGCACTTATTTTTTTTTGGGTTAAATATTAGTTTGTATTAGCAGAAGTAAAATACAAGAGTGGAGGGGGACATAAACCTTACCTCCCAAAAGTAAATACATGTACCTATAGTCATCCTAAAGTGTTGACTAAAAGTACCTGAGTAGCAAAAGGAAGTTAGACCTATGGTGATGTGACGACTGCCTGTTTTGTAGTGAACAGTCGTTTGTACAAAAACAATGTGCATATTTCCTAGGTCAGCTACACAAAAAAGTACATGTGTTTCTACTGTGACTGCATGAAGAAGGGAATTATTCCCTTCTGTATTTCTCTAACAAAAGGATATGATGTTAGGATTTAGCAAAAGAGTGACAAAAAAGCACGCGCAATCTTCAATTTTGCTTTGGCCTCTGAAGCAAGGAAAGCCGAGTTGAAGATGGCTATTAGTGTGTATCTTGTGGTTGCACAGTTGTATTATTGACTGTGCCATTTCAAGTCTGCTGTTGTTGATGCTATGATTGTTATGAGCTGAGTGTTGAAACTTCCGCTGAGTGTTGGAGTTGTTGTTTCTGATGATGATCAAGTATGAGGAGGGTGTATGAGGTTGATCTGACCTGCTGTACTTGTTGATTGTTGTGTTTTCTTCTAGGGTTGCCATTTGATCTATGTGTGAATGATGAGTCTGCTGTTGTTTATTGGTTTGGAGGATGCTTGAGTTTGATGAGGGTGTGTGTTGTTGGTGTGTTTTCCTGTGATTGCTGATACCTCTGTCTTCTTGTTGATGTCCTTGACTTCTTTTGTTGCTCCTGCATGGATAATTTTTCTGATGATGATGCATTGGCTGCATTGCTGTGATGAGGAGTTGCTGTTGTGTTGGCCTGTGTCTGTGTGGGCTGCTGCTTCTATGTTGCTGTATGTTGGCTGAGTGTTGCTGCTGTTGTTGTACATCTATGTATGTTATGTCTTCTGCTTTGAGATGATTGAATGGATTGTTGCTACTGTTGTATTGGCATTGTTGATTTTGTTGATATGAGTTGTGTCCTTTGAGCAGTAGGAAACTAGCTAAAGACTATAGTGCTTGGTAGTTGTTCTTGAGAATGGACCATGGTGATTGATGTATTTGCAATAGAATGAGCACCAAGAGTGCTAATACCAAACATTGCAAGTGCAGCAATAGCCTGATCCAGCTCAAGATGGCTTCTGTCCTTGTGACATTGCAGGATTTAGCTATGACCTTGTTCCTATGGTTCTGAGGAGAGTGACAGATGTTGCCTTGATTGTTTTTGTTCTGATGTTGGTGTGGTGGCTGGTTTGCTTGTTGAGGCTGTTGCTATGTGATGCTTTCTTTTTCTGATTTGTCTTTGTCTTTCTTTGAATTTCTGCTGAAGTCAGTTATCTGCTTTGTGATGTTGGTGAGTGCTGTGGAGAGTAGTTGAGTTCCATTCTGATGTATCAGTATGCTCCAGTCCTTCTTTTTTGCAGAGAGCAGTGAGCCTGTGTTTCCTTGTGAAACTGCAGAGAGCAGTGAGTCTTCATTGATTGCAGTTTCTTTGTGAAAGTTTTCTCTACTGTTGTTGTGAAAGCCAATGCTGTGACATGCTGTTGTTGTGTTGTTGTTGTGCCAAGATAGCAGCATGTTGTAGTTGTGCTCTTGTTTTGCTGCAGTGATTGTGCTGCATTGGCATATCCTTATTTTTGTTCCATGCAGCCAGCAAGAAGCCAATTGGTATGTCTTGGTGATGTTGTTGTTGTTGTGCTCTTGCCTTGTTGCGGAGTTTGTGTTGAACTGATGTCTTCTTTCCTGCATTCAGCAAAAAACAAGTTGTTGCATCTAGCAATAGATAACCGCATGTTAGTGTAAAGCCAATATTTTAGCCCCCTCTGTTCTTCCATGAGCTTTATGCAGAGTTTAGACTTTGTTGTGATCAAGTAGTGTGCCTGCAGAATTAGAGAGAGTATTAGTACAGCATTGTATATTCTTAAGCTCTTGTTGTTAATCATTTGTGCAGTGGGGAGAAAGTGTGTTTGTGACTTGGTGTAAGACCACTGTTTCCTTTTCCTGCTTGCTATTTTGTTACCTCCACTCTTAAATATGGGCATTGTAGTTTATCTTCATTGACTATTCTTCTGCCATATATGTCTAACTGCCAGAAATCATAGCACTCAATTCTCTCAAATTCTAGTGCGTAGTTTGCAAGATGGTTAGCTAGTTTATTTCCTTCTCTGTATATTTGTGTTACATTAAGTGTGAGGGCTTCTTTTAGTTGCAGTATCTCCTCTACGTGATCAATTATGCACCATGGTGGCTTCCAAATTCCATTGATGATGTTGTTCAATAGCATTGAGTTTGTTTGCAGCCATATGTGGGAGTAGCTTTGTGATCTGCAGAACCTCAGTGCTTCCACAATAGCTGTTGCTTCTGCTATGGTGTTTGTTCCTTCTGGGATTGCTGTGCCAAGTGCATATATGATCTCTCTATTTCATTTCTTAAATAGTATCTTATTGAGTGTTTTCCTGGGTTCCCTTTTGATGCTCCATCAGTGTTGACTTTAATCCACCCTTCTTTTGGAAATTCCCATATAACTTTGTTGAAAGTTAAACTTGGGGTGTAGTTTTCCATCATGTGCAAGAGATCTTGCCATTTGTGTGGAACATTGAGTCCTAGTTTTCTTGCTTGGACTAGTGCTTGTACTGCTGTGGAGACTTGATAGATGACCCTGCTAACTGTGACAGTTTCTCCATGTTTGCAGTAGTTCCTTCTTTTCCATAGCTCCCATACAATGCAAGATGGAACTGCCTGTAGCACAGGTTTGAGTCTGTTGACTATTTGTGTTATCCAGCATTTGATTATTGCTTGATGGAAGGATAGGCTTTCAAGTGCTATTCCAGCTCTTGGTAGAAAGTATTTCCATACTTGAGTTGCTGTGCTGGATGTGAAGAAGAGGTGCACCAAGGTTTCCTCCTTTGGTTGTGTGCAACACCAGCATCTGGATGGCATTTGGTATCCAAGTCTTTTCATGAAGTCATCTAGAGGTAGTTTAGCCTTCCAGACTCTCCACATGAAGAAGGCAATCTTAAAAGGGACGCCTTTAACCCAGATCATCTTATAGGCTCTTCTGAGTTCATCTCTTCTTCTGAGGTATTCCCAGGCAGATTTGACACTAAAATTTCCTTGTGTTTGTAGCATCCAGTATGGTATATCCATGATGTCTCCCCTGTTTGGAGGCTTTATTGCTTCCACTATGTGTGTTGCAATTTCCTGTGGCAAGGCTTCTGAGAGTTTGTCTAAATTCCAGGTTCCCTTTTGCAGGACATCATTTACATTGTGTATTGAGTTATAGATTGGAAAGTCTGCTGGTACTATGACGTAAAGTGCTCCCATTCCTGTCCAGTTGTCATACCAGAAGAGTGAGGATCCCATTTTTAAATGCCAGTTGATTTGATGTTCTATGCTCTCTCTACATTCCAACATCTTCTTCCATGCTTGTGATCCTCTTTTCCATGGAACTAATACTGCATTGTGTTTTTTGCAGTACTTTTGACACATGTAAGCACTCCAGAGACTAGGTTTGGTTCTGAAATTCCACCACAGCTTACAGAAGAGAGCTTTGGACATGTCATATAGTGATCTTGAGACCAGTGTCTGCTGCTTCCTCCAACAGTGCTGCTCCATGAAGACCAGTGTCTGCTGCTTCCTCCCACAGTGCTGCTCCAGAAGAATTGAGCAAAGAGTTTGTGGAGATTATTTATTACCTCTTTTGGAGGATTTACAGCTGATAGTAGATGGACTGGCATGCTTTGGAGTACATGTTTAATCAATACTGCTCTGCCTCCTATTGAAAGTAATTTGGCCTTCCAAGATTGTAGTATATCTTGTACTTTGGTGACAATGTCTTGATAATAGATTATTCTTCTTCTGGAATAGAAAATGGGACAGCCAAGATATGTGAATCGAAACTCCTGCCTTCCAATGCCAGTGACTCTTTCAACTTTTGTGATCACCTCAGTATTGGTAGAGTGGTGCATATATATGGCCGACTTGCTTTTGTTGATCAACTGGCCAAATGCTGCTTCATATGCATGTAAAACTTCCATTATCAGTTGTAAGGAGGTGGCATCAGAAGAGGAGAAAATGATTGTATCATCTACATATAATAGATGATTGATTTTTGGACTCCATTTGGGCAGCCCAAAGCCACAGAAGTAGAGGTTTGAATGCAGTGCATTTAATCCCCTTGAGAGAGCTTCAGCAGCCAAAATGAACAGCTAGGGTGATAATGGGTCGCCTTGTTTAACTCCCCTTGTTGATTTGAAAAAACCATGTGATTGGCCATTGATGAGGACTGAGTACCAGTTATTCCCAATGGTGTCAAAAATCAGACCAATGAAAGCTTCACAGAATTACATTTTCCTTAGCATTTTTGTCAGAAAGAGCCAAGATAATCGATCAAAATCCTTTGTCATGTCCAGTTTGATGACCACATTTGGTCCTGCTCTTGTTCTTAAGCCAATGTTTTTGATGATTTCCTGTGCTAGAAGAACATTTTCTACTATTGTCCTGCCCTTTACGAATCGTGCTTGTTCTTGGGAGATGAAGGAGGGTAGTATTCCAACCATTCTTTCGTGAATGACTTTTGAGAAGATTTTGTTGATGATGTTACTAAGGCTTATGGGCCTCATGTCAAAAAATATTGCCACCTCTTTCTTAGTAGTACCAAATTTGTGTGTGTTACACATTTTGGTAATTGTCAACCTGCAAAGAATGCTCTGACCATGTTGTGAATGTCTGCACCAATGATTTCCCAGCAGGTGTGGTAGGAAGAGCCTGTGAATCCATCTGGTCCCCCTGCACTTCACCATTCAAGCAGAGAACAGCATGTTTGACTTCTTCTTGTGTAGGTGGCTTGATCAGTTCTGTGTTTTATTCCCTATCTATGAGGGGCTGGATGTGGTCCAGGATTCTGAAATCCGAAGGGATTGTGTTTTCTGTGAATTGATCTTTGTAGAGATTGATGGCTTCTTCTGCTATCTGTTCTTCTTCTTCAATCCAGGTACCAGCATTGTTTTGTATCCTTCTTAGTTGGAGTCTTCTTCTTCTGCCATTTACTTGAGCATGAAAAAATTTAGTGTTTCTGCCTCCATCCTCGAACCATGCCATTCCTGATTTTTGTTTCCAGAATTGCTCTTCTATTGCTAAGTGTCTGATCATCTGAGCTTGAATTCTTTGCAATCTTTCCCTATTCTATTTAGTTGGCCTATCTTCAAAATGCTTTTCATGTACCAGAACCACTTATTCCATGCTTGCTATGTTTTGAAATATGTCCCCATATGTTGCTTTGCTCCAAAGTGACAGTACTTTTTTCAACCTTTTGAGTTTGTAGTTGAAGATAATGAAGGGGTCCCCATTGAAATCTTCTTGCCAGTTCTCTCTTACAATTGTTTTGAAAGTGTCATGTTTGGTCCAGAAGTTGAGGAACTTGAAAGGCTTTTTGATTGACCTTGCTTCCATGTAAAATTTTAACATAAGAGGGCTATGATCTGAGCCAATCTTGGGTAAGTGAGTGACCTCTAGCCTTGGGAAAGCTTGTTGGAATTCTGCATTGGCTAAGCATCTGTCTAATCTCTTAAAAATGCAGTCCTCATCTGCTCTGCCGTTCCACCATGTGTATATGCTGCCTTTGAACCCCAAGTCAGTTAAGCTGCAGGTGTTGATGCAGTATCTAAAATCATCTACCTCATTGAATGGCACTAGAAGTCCTCCAAATTTTTCTTCTTGATCACAGATCACATTGAAGTCTCCTCCTACCAACCATGGAATTGTCATGCCTTGAGCCTGATCATACAGTGAATCCCACAATTCTATCCTCTCTGTTGCATTACACTTAGCATAAACGAGTGTGAGTATGAGTTCTATCTGTGTTTCAGTGTGGAGAAGCTTCAAAGTGAGTTGTTGTACTATGTCAGATAGGATTGTGATCTCATATACATTATCAATGAAAGCTCAGATTTTGTTAGAGACATTAGCCATTTCTTAGGTGAAGCCAATTTTTCTACTATACCTTTCCATCCTTCTTGCTTGTTGCATTGGTTCCATGATGCCAATGAATTCAAAATGATGTTTCTGGTGTAATGTGATTAGTCTTTCAAAAGCTTGCATTGTGTTGACTGATCTAATGTTCCATATGATTGCATTCATCATTGATTGTTAGGGAGTGTTAAAGCTCTTCTTGTTTCAACCCCTGCTGCAGGGGTGTTGCTATTGTCTTTGCTTTGCTTCTTCTTACCTTTGATTGCTGATTTCACTTTGCCTATTTGAGTTGGTGAGAGGTCTCCTTGTTTGGCCATGGTGAGGAAGTTCTAAATAGTGGTTTTTTCATCTAGGTCTTTGCCAGGATGCTCCTTGTGTTTTTCCTCATTCCTTGTTACTGCTGCAATGTTAGAGTTTTTTGGTCTAACGATTGCTTGTAGCTGTGTTACTATTGCTCCTTTCTTTGATGCTGATCCAGGGTCCAAGTTACCCTTTTGTGTTGTGTCTTCTTCTGGTTGAGGTTCAAGAATGGCTTGGTCCTGACATATGTTTGTCAGTAGCTTTCCTTGATGGTTTTCTTGTGTGTTTTTGTTTTTCCTCAATGTGGTATTGTTGTTGTCAGCTTCTTTTTCACTTTGAGCATCCTCCTCAGGTTCTCCCATTGTTCCTTCTTCTTCACTTTGCATTTCTACTGGTATTTCCCCTTCTTCTGAGTCTTCTTCCATTTGATCTGCCCATAGTGTCCCAGAAATTCTTTTTGAACTTTCTTGCTGTTTTTCTGATTCTGTTTCTGCTGGCTTCTTGTCTGTTGTTTTCGCTATTGTTTTCTCAACTAGAGTGACCTGTGATAGGGTCTCTTGTTAAGGGGTATTATTGGGGATCTTGTTGGTATTGAAGTTTTTCTGCACCCACTGGGAAGTGGTTTCCTTTGTGATTGCTTTCCTTGTTTCTATATGGTATTGCATTCCTTCAGTTACTGCTTCTTCTTTGTTGTCTGCAGTTGTTTGCTTATTAGCTTTGTTTTTCAAGATTGTGATTGCTGATAAGTGATGTGTATCTGCTGCAGAGCATGAGGGCTGTTCTACTAAGTGTGATGCTGGTCTTGAGGTGTGAATGTTCTTCTGGGCAGTTGCTTCCTTCATCCCTACCTGTTGGCTGTTTATATTATCACTGCTTATCTCCAAGTTCAACATTTTAAATTTGTTGGATGTTTGAGTCTGCTGAGCAGCCTTGTCGAGTGTTATCATTTCCTGTCCTATTTTGAACATAGCTTGCTTATGTGCCCGGTTGTCCTTAACTTCCTTCCATTGAGGGTCTGCATTGCCCACTACCTTGCCACTTGACAGTATCATCAGAGGAGCCTTTTCCATCCCTGGTGTTTATTGAATTCCACTGTGTTGGTTTTATCATTCTTTTGCTCTGCTGATTGTGAAGCTAGCAATTCTGATGCAGCTTCCAGCATTCCAACATGTCATGACCTTGGAGTTTGCATTGCTTATAGTACTTGGGAATAAAGTTGTACTGAATTTTAACCCATTCTATTCTGACAGATCTTGTTGCTTCATTTTCAATGTCCATGCGAACTTTTTTGGGCAAGTCAGCGAGTAAATCCACGAGCACCTTGACTCTTGCACAGCTTGGACGGGTCTTATTGATTGTGGCAGTGTCTAAGTGAAGAGGCTTCCCAACAGCAGAGGCTAGAGAGAACAAACACTCCTTGACATAGTATGTGGGAAGTAAGTTTGGGAATGATATCCAAGCCATCGCCTTTGATGTTTCTTCTTCTTCCTTGAACTTGGCATCATATATCAAAGTCCTCATCTGGTATTCAAATTCGTCTTTTGCTTTTAGATAGTAGACTGCTTCGGAGGTAAAGTTAATAAAATCTTGCCAAAGTGTCAGTCGAATCAGTGCATGTCTATCTCTGAGAAGTCCGATGTTACAATCGCCTTTAATTCCACATTGTGCAGGAATTATTCTTCGGAGTTCTTGAATATCTGGCCATCTGTATGAGAACTTGCCGATTACTGCATATTGGAGTCCCTCAATTTGATATATTCTATCGACCTCAGCTTCCGTAAACTTGACGAACGGTTGTCCTTGGAAGAATGAAGCTTTTTTTAGGGGTATTGGTTCGATTGTAGTTGTCGATTTAGGGTTCATGATATTCGAATTTAGGGTTGATGGTTTAAGGAGGTGACTGTAATCTATGGGGTGCGGGTTGCTGGGGTTTGTTGAGAGGGGTTGGGGAGTCGAAGACGAGGGGTCGCCAGCCGGTGTGTCGCCGGCCGGCGTAGCCATCGCCATTAGCGATGAGCTTCATGCTCGTTCTCTTTCTCTCTCTTACCACCAGACCCTCTCTCTCTTATCGCCGGACAATGTATTTAGCAGTGTTTTGTACCACCATTGCACACGGGTTTTGACCGAGCGAACCCCGGGTTAACTTTTGTTGACTTTTTGGGATAAGAGTAAAGATCTTAACTTTATCTATTGTAATTGATCTCCCTTGCATTGTTTTTTGGTATTAGATCGATTTTGGTTAGATCCGAGCCGTATGGAGGGGAATTTTAGGGGAAAGCTCCGAGGTTGAATTGGCCTAGTTGAGGTATGTGTCTAGCCTAACTTTGCGTGAGAGAACTACCCTTTAGGATTGGTATTGGTTGATTCATGTGTACTATGTAAAAGCCGTGTATGCAAGGTGATGAGTAGGTACACCGGTTGTACATGCTAATTGACCGGTTTAGACTACTAAGACTATTTTATGCTTTATTTGAAATGCCATATCATTTTCTAAATTCTAATAGTCAATCTAACCTTATTTGTGTTAGTCTATCCTTACATGCCTTAATTGACTTGTTTAACACTTGTTCTACAACCTACTTGATAAATTGCTCTCATGCTTTAGTTGAACTTGTTGCCTCTTTGTTGTTACATGCTATCTCTTCATTGTTAATTATCATTGTTCAAAGTTATTGTTCGTGTTATCTCCTTCATTCTTGATTATCATTACTTGAAGTTATTGTTCATGTTATCTCTTTCCTTGTTGATTTCCATTGTTTGAAGTCCCTATTATACGTTATGTCTTCCATTGTGAGTTATTCTTATTCAATATCATGGTTATACATTATCTCACTGTTGAGTTGTTGGTGTTGAGGTTGTGAAAGTCGTTATCACGTTGAGGCAAAATTGTTATTGTTGAAACATCTTCCTTGTTGGGCATTTTACATTCATTATTGTTGTTGATATTCTTGTACCCGTTGTGGTGGAGCCGCGGACTATTGTTGTGGAAACATTGATGTTTTTGATTGTTGGCAAGTTGTGATATTGTGATGTGATATTGACTCGCATACGGCGGTATAAGGTGGGACTTATGTGCGTGTTGCTTGTAGCAGAACAACGTGAAGCCACGCGGCGTCATAAGGTGGGAAAAAGTGCATGTAGCTATTTCAGAAGAACTGTTTTCAAAACCTATCTCAAATGTAAGGCTCACGCGGCGGTATAAGAAAAGATTGTGATTGAGATTGTGAATTGTGAATACGAGGCGATACTTCGGTTTTGATTCTTGATACATAAAGACGAGGCGGTACCTCGATGGTGATTCATATTATACACGAGGCGGTACTTTATTGTGATTCGACAAGAAAGTACTAATAGTTTCGATACACAATACTATTTGAAACAAGAAATAAACAGTAGAATGTCTAAACCTGAAGGGGACTCCGAGGCCTGCGGAAGTCGAGCAGGTATACTTTGAAGTCTCCAAAAATTGCTACTCAAATCAACCTTTAGCATCCGGCACGAGCAGACGTACCTGGATCTACAAAAAAAAATATGCAGAAGCGTAGTATAAGTGCACCACAACGGTACCCAGTAAGTATCAAGCCTAACCTCGGTAGAGTAGTGACGAGGCAAGGTCAAGACACCTACTAGGACATAATAAGCAATATGAAAATATAATAACAAAAACTAATAAAAGGCAGAGAAATAACTGCTACGAAACAAGTTAATAACAAACTAATACCGGAATTTGTAAGAATAGAGATAACATAAAGGAATCAATTAAAGAAAAACCACAATGACCATATACGGACAATAACTGATAGAACAAGGAAGAACAAAACAACCAGAAGTGTTCCCACCAAAAAGTCTTTGCAACATAAGATAAACAACAAGAATCATAACAATAAGAATCAGAACCGAGGTACCTCCTCGTATATAACAAGAATCACAGCCGAAGTACTGCCTCATATTCACATTTCTCAATTTCAATCACAATCTTTCCTTATACCGCCACGTGAGCCTTATATTTAAATAGTTTTGAAATTTTTTTTTTCTGAAATAGCTATACGCACTTTAGCCGACCTTATGAAGCCGCATGGCTTCACGCAACCGCCTTGCAAGCAACACGCACATGAGTCCCACCTTATGCCGCCGCATGCACATTAACTCCTATCCTTATACTGCCGCATGCACATCACTATCATATCACAATAACAACTCGCACCACACATGCCCATATGTCACAACTTGCCAATATCAGCAATATCATTATTTTCACAACAATAGCCTATGGCTCAAACACAATGTGTACAAGAATATCAACAATAAAAATGAATGTAAATTTCTCAACAAGAAAGATATCTAACAATTAAGAACTTCGCCTCGACGTGATAACAGCTTTCACACCTTCAAAACCAATTAGTCAACAATGAGAGAGACAATGTGTAACCACGATATTAAATAAGAATAACTCATAATGGAAGAGATAACGTGTAATAATGACTTCAAATAATGGCAATCAACAATGAAAGAGATAACATGTACAATGACTTCAAATCATGGTAATCAACAATGAAACAGATAACATGTACATTGAATAATGATAATCAATAATGAAAGAGATAACATATAACAATAAAAGAGGCAAAAAGTTCAACTAAAATATGAGACCAATTTATCAAGTAGAATGTAAAACAAGTATTAACAAAGTCATTTAAGGCATGTAAGGATAGACTAACACCAGTAAGAATAGATTGACTATGAGAATTTAGAACATGATATGACGATTCAATTAATCCATGAAAAGAGTCTAAGTAGCCTAAACCGGTCAATACCTCATACAACTTGTGTGCCCACTCGCCACCTTGCATACACGGCTTTCACATAGCACAAATGAAACAATCAATCCCTATCCTAAAGGGTGGTTCCCCCACACAAAGTTAGGCAAGATACTTACCTCAACTAGGCCAATTCAACCCTCAGAAATAGCTTCCCCCCTAAAATTCGTCTCCGCACGGCTTAAATCTAACCAAAATCGACTTAATATCATCAAACGATGCAAAGGAAATCAATTACAATAGATAAAGTTATGATCTTTACAGTTTTCCCAAAAAGTTAATAAAAGTCAATTCAGGGCCCGTCCGATCAAAATCCGGGTCCAAAGGTAGATTCCGACTACCCATAATCCCACGAGTTCATATATATGATTAGTTTCAAAATCCGAGTCCAAATCGACTCTCTAAACTCAAATTCCTATCTTTTAAAAACTTGACAAAGTTTCACAAACTTTCACTTTGATTAACATAATTTTGATGTTAAAATCTAAGATATATTGATGGAATATAGTTGGAATTAGATTAGAATCACTTTTCTAAGGTTTGTAGTTGAAAATTCACTCTCTAAATCGCCTCCTACCGAGTCTAGGGTTCTAAAATGAGAGAATATGAGATGAAATCCTGACTTTCAGCCCTTTTGATCATCTGCAGATATCGCAATTGCGACATGGGTTCTCAATTGCAAACCCTCGCAATTGCGAATAATTCATCGCAAATGCGACCACTGACCAATCTACAGGGACATTGCAATTGCGACAAATGGGTTCGCTTATGCGAACCATGTCCTTCACAGAAGTGATACTTTAGTCACAAATGCGAGCTACCCAAAATCCTGAGCTAATTCACAATTGCGAGCTTGGTATCGCAATTGCGATACCAAGCTCGCAATTGTGAACCTGGTGTTCGCAAATGCGATACCTGAGGCATCAGCACACCAGATCCTGTATTTCAGTTCAAAAACTTCTTAAACATGTCCGCAATTCATATGAGCTCTCGGGGCTTCAAACCAAATATTCACACAAGTCTAAAAATATCATACGAGCTCATTCGCGCGATCAAAACACAAAAATTACATATATAACTACGAATCAAACACTAAAACGCATAAGTTTCAAAGTAAAATTCAAGAACTTTTAGAATTGCAACTAAGCGTCCGAAACCTATCAATTCAACTCCACATGATACCAAATTTTGCAAACATGTTCTAAATATCATAACAGACCTATTCCCCAAAATCAAATTTTGAATTGGATAGCTAAAAGTCAACCTATGGTCAAACGTTTCAACTTCAAATTGTCAAATTTTGGGAAAATAGCATAAATCAATCTACGGACTTCCGAATTCAATTTCGGGCATATGCCCAAGTCCCAAATCACGATACGAAGCTATCGGAGCCATCAAAATACTGTTCTAGGTTCGTTTTCACAAAACTCAAACTTTGGTCAATATTTCTACTTAAGCTTCTAAGTCAAGAATAAAAGTGTCCAAGACAACCCGAAATCTCCCTGGAACGAAACTAATCAACCTTGTAAGTCATAAAATCATAAACATATATGTGCAAAGCATGAAAAGGATTAATAGGGCGCAATTACACAAAACGACCGATCGGGTCGTTACAGTTTCTCGCCCCTTTCCCTACCTTTCGTTATCGCCGCCTTTAGTGATGGAAGAGAGAATAAAAAATACGGAAACCTAAATAGATGGGAGAGGCCCAATTTATAAAAGTTCTCATTTAATCTGGTACGTCCATCAAATAACTGATCGGACAAATAAGATTTGTCTTTCATTAAATATTAATTATGAGTTTTATTATATTAGGTTATATACATAATAGGAAAAATCTATAGAATTACCTAATTTGATAATTCAACTCCTACAGATGTTGTAAACAACTCCAACACTAAATCCAGTGCCTACTACACGGATAAGAGGAGCGCCAGATAAATAATGGTGAAGGTCATGAAGTAAGCCAACAAAATAATGAGAAATTTATCCGGAGTACAATATTTTGAAGAGTTATTTATAAGACTTACAATCATTTTAGAATAATTATATTATATAATATTCAATACAATTTTAAACTTCTTAATTAGATAATATACCACTTATATATTTCTTAAATACCTCATTTTAAAACGTGAAAATAGGAATTGTGATTATAATTGTGAGAATCTTAAATGCATAATTATCTAAAATTCTCCTAAAAGTACCATCACTTAACATAGAATTAAGATCTCTTTTACTTCAAATTTATCAAATTTTCTATTTCATTCAATATCTACTTCATACTTGAATGCAATTAACACCTTCAGTTGGGATTTCAAGGTTTTCTTTGAGCTCGCCGATGGGGCCTTCATTCTTGTGAGCACTATCGAACCCTGTCCAAACTTGTAGATTTAAATTTGAGTTTTCATTTTCTTCAAATAGTGATAGTTTCAACTATTTTCATGGTCTTTTCCAGCCATGAAATAAAAATTTTAGGACTTAACTTCCCTAGGCTACAATCGTTTAAGTTCACTTGACTGAGGAACTAATACAAATTTGTTCTTCAACTCTCCATCTCCTTTTTTCTATAATATTGAATTATCTTTCAACGAATGATATTATTTCATCACTGTATTTATATATAGTATATGATACATATAATATATATATATATATATATATACACACACACATACACGCGCGCGCGCGCACACACACATATATATAAATATATAAATATATATATATATATATATATATATATATATATATTTATATTTATATTTATATATTCTATAGCTATAATATACTAATCATATATATTATAGCTACAATACTAATAATTATATAGTTGGTATAAATATACGAATATAATGAATAAATATTATTTATTGGTGCTAATATAAATTATATATGTTATGTATACTACACGTATGTAAATAGATTATTACTTCAAATGTAAAACATATATTGATGACATATACGTACACAATATAAATAATGTGAGTTGAACATTATTTCAAATATAAAAAGGTATATAAATATTGTGTTTGTGTGTGTATTGACTCATAGCTAAGATACTTACAAAGAAAAAAAAATCAGAGAAACTGTTTTTGTTGGAAAAGGGAGTTTGGTCAAAGCCACTATGCCATCAATACCACATTTTTATATTAAATGACTTAAAAGTTACACTTTAAGAGAAAAAAAGAAAAACATACCCTATCATTTTAAGGAGAAAGAAATATTAGAGTCGAAATGAAATTCGTTGAACTATAGCTTGAAAAGCCAGCAAAGGAGAAGGAGATTATTTACGAAATAATTGACTGCATTAAATATTGATTTCCTATATGTTACTCTAAATAAGGATGCTTTTTTATTTTTGGGTGTTTGTTTTAACTTGAAGATTGCATTATTAAGTGATATTTTTAGAATCAGTTTCCTATTTAATAGGATATCTACCGTATTTGAGGATTAACTTTTGTACCATTACTATGATTATGGTGTAGAATATATTATTTACTTAATAGTTGTAGATTGTGAAATTTTTTTTATTTCATCAAGTAATTACGAAAATTTCCCCAAAATAATATATAGTAGAACAAAAAATTAGCAACGGCCCTTTGATTTCGGAACCAAATCCAGAAGCAGTTTTGCTTAAAACTATAGTTCCACTATGTACAAAGTTGCCAATAAATTCAAACGTAGTTAAATGAGACTAAAAGATGGTATAGAAGTCGACAAATTTTGGAAATTCAATAAATAAGCATTTGGTTCTTTAATAAAAAAAAATCTATGTGCGTGTTACGATCAATAGTAGGGTTGAAAAACACATCAATTTCATGAATAACTTGATCCGAAGAGATACCACAAACTATAAATATGATGTACACAGAATTAAAGTTGAAGTTTGTTACTTCATATAAACAATCTTTTAGGCTAGGACTCATTTGGCGAGACATCAATGTGACTTGCACCTTTTAAAAATACTTGCGCCATGTAATTAAGCATCGCAAACCCTTTGTTTATATTGGTACGAGTGGTTAAAAGGTTTTTATTGATGTATAATTGGTATGGCTGTATAATTGGTATGGCTTTGGACTTTCAGCAATAAGTAGGACACGTGATTGGTATTATAAATCCATGTAAATTAGGAGAGCTTTCAATTTTACATTTTTGCCCAACAAAGAATTGCCTATTTTAAGTTTTTAACGCTATTTTGTTCTATCAACATTATATTCATGCTTTTATAATAATTATCTTTATAGACGTGCATCGCCACGTCGTCTAAAGAATTATTGTCATTTAATAGAATCTGTGTAAAAATAGTAATATTTTTAACCGCATTAATATTTAGAACATATTCAGTTGAATTATAAAATAGATAATAAAGTAGTAGAAATCTATTTACATAAGCTTTAATTTGCTCATCAAATTAATGTGAGGCATGTGTTTGCTCCCTTTGTGGTATAGTTCGTCATGCTTGTATCCTCTCTATTTTTGTTGTTGGCCGAATACGGCTGATTTTAGAAAGACTAATAAATATAGGAATATGTCTCTTTAGTTGTTTTTACTATAAATTTTGGAAAGACTTATACACATAATAAGTTTTTTATACATGAAAACTCATCTATTACTTATTCGAGGGAATAATTTATTATGGTATAGAACTCCATCAATTACGAAGGTATAATAAAACCTTACTGCATTTAAGAACCTTTGAATTTTAAATAATTAGTTATATGTAAGTTTTTAGGCTTCGAAGATGACTAATTTAATTATGGTTGGTTAGTCAAATCTTTAAGCTTTTTATTTAGCTTTTTTCCTCCCTATTTCAACACATATGGCTCAACTTTTGTCAAATAGCAATAAAACCATAGAAGAAAATAAAACAAATCACAAAATACAAAAAGAGGTTATAGCTCCATGTATGCAATTTCATTATATGCACACAAGCATCTTACGTAAAAAAAAGAGGGAATTATGGACACGTCTTTCTAATCCAAGTAGGATTAATTTTGTAGGACCGGTATATGTGTAGTTTAAATCGATAAAGATTTTCATCATTAGATAATTTAGAATTAATCCTTAAATTATACAAATATTAAGAGTATAAAAGTCGATCAATATTTTAGAAATATTTAGTCATTCAATATTTAGCATATATATATATATATATATATATATATATATATATATATATATATATAGAGAGAGAGAGAGAGAGAGAGAGAGAGAGAGAGATTGTCGTCCCAACTAACAGAGAAAGTAATTTCTTTTTCTTTCTAAAATAACACCTTAGCTCGTGGTCGCAGCTTGTGATTCTCTTCTCCGTCAAGGTATATGATTTATTCCGTCTAACTTCAACCTCTACTACTAGTCGTACATCGTACTACTTAAATCTAGTTAACGCAAATTATATTGATTATGATATTGTAAGAATTGCCTTTAATCATTTCCTTTTCTATATTGTCGAGGGGCAAGGGGGTGGTTGACAAGAAACTTTAAAATAGAATTTAACAATATTATTCCATAAGTTTATAACCACAAAAAAATGCAAAGAGGGAAAAGATGAGGAAGTGGCTTTAGGGATGCATGAGGGCCACATAAACCGCCCAACCAAAGTGCCTAATTTGTAGTTATCAATCTATGAAGATAGTTTAGTTTAGTTTAACCATAATAGAACTCGTATTATATCCCTTCGATTGCATCAACTGCAAAAATATCTTCTTCATTGTGGGAAGTCTTCAGTGATTATTCAATAATCATATATTAATCAGATAATGGATATGCGTCCCTTTCCACCACCGCGAATTAATCCTCAGCCACAAGATCCATTTTGACTTCTAGTAGTTTATTCGTTGATACTGTACGATATTATATATTAATCTATCCCCTTTGTTGCAATTCATAGATATAGTACTTAATTTTGATCACCAATCACAAACCTAACCATTAGTCGGCCTCTTTCAAAAGGGAATAAACAAATACCCCATCTGTTTCAATTTAGTGATCCTATTTTTTTTAAGTCCATATAAAAAATAATAACTTTTTTTTTTATATTTAAAAATAATTTATTTTTTACGCAATGATTTATAGCCACACAAAATATATGTATCTTATTTCACATCAAATTCAAAAGTTTTTTTTTTGTACTAAACTCCATGCCCAATTAAATAAATTTACATAAATTAAAATGAAGAGAGTACATAAATAAATGCCCACTTATTTACAATATCCCTTTCGTTATCGACCACAGAGTTGATTTTTGTGTATGGTTAGCGTGTTTCCTTTGTTTTTCACTTTCCGTCCTATGAAAATGAATCTCTGTGTGGTCATCAGAAAAGATGGCGCAAATTTGAAAGCCTTTACTATGATGCGCCTGCAAGGCTACAAACCCTCTCTCTTCGAATTTTATTATGCTATCTTTTTCGTCTTTCTTTCTTTCTTTATTTATTTGGGGGAGGATGGAACACTTCAAATTATCATCCTATACGGTACAAAAATTATTAGGTAC
This sequence comes from Nicotiana obtusifolia, assembly GCA_002018475.1. Classification (NCBI taxonomy): domain Eukaryota; kingdom Viridiplantae; phylum Streptophyta; class Magnoliopsida; order Solanales; family Solanaceae; genus Nicotiana; species Nicotiana obtusifolia. Next base: position 24,109 of record MCJB01052575.1, on the reverse strand, counting down.
TCCCTCCGTTTTAATTTATGTAAATTATTTTTTAATTCGCATTAAAAAAAATGATTTTTTTTCTATTTGAAAATAATTTATCCTTATGCAATGATTTATAGACACAAAATATATGTGTCTCATTTTATACTACAAGTTCAAAAGTTTTCTCTTTTCTTAAGCTCTATGCCCGGGTCAAATGAGTTCACATAAATTGAAATGAAAGGAGTATGTTATTAACTTAATGTTTCATAACTATTATTTAAATTATTAAGGGAGTATATATTAACTTAATCCTTCAAAAAGAAAGTTCTCTTGAATGCTTTAAAACTATTAATTCGTTAACTCAATGGTAGAATAAATGACTTTTTTTTATTTATAAGGAAAATAATCATGTCTCGTTGACATATTAATTTCGACCAGTATTATTATTCAAGCTGATAAAGAAAAGTTTTACTATAGTAACTATGACAACAGAATGACGCAAAAAAAGGATGCAGTAAGTAGAAGGCGAAAAAAAAAATCATATCAGAAAAATCTGTATTGACATGTCAAGCTGATAATTGAATCTAGACTAATTTGCCGACCCTTTCTTGTATGGACGCGGACAGGTAGTAGTGCTTGCGCCCCTAATGCTACCCCAAAACTTCACTTTACAAAAATATTTCTGGTTGACCCATCATAGATTACACTAGTGTAGCTATATATAAAGGACGAATGAGCTGCTCATTAGGCATCATTAAATTATCTAGCAGTTGGCTCAAACTCCGATCTGTTCTCCCAATTCCCCCCTCCAACCAAGAGCTATCTATCAATCGATTCTTTCTTCCGGTGATGACAAAGGTATACCCGAATGGCAACGCCTCGTCTGGGAATAGTGCTGCAGCTCCAAAGCTAGCCTTCCCGGCCGATCATCATGCCAATGTGGTCCTCACTGTTTGGAAAAAATCGCTGCTTTTCAATTGCGACGGTTTCACTGTGTTTGATAACCAAGGGAACCTCGTCTTTCGCGTCGACAATTACAACGCCGGCACCAAGGCGGAGATTGTACTCATGGATGCTTCTGGAAACTCTCTCCTCACCATCCGCCGAAAGGCACGTACCAATTACTATATTTATATTTAATATTCTGACAATAAATAATATTCTAATGATTTTGGTTTGGGAATTCAGAGGATAAGCCTGGCGGACAGCTGGTTGGTGTTCGAAGGAGAGACGGCCGTCACTCCGCTGTTTTCAGTGAAGAAGAATGTCAACCTTCTTAACACCAAGTCCTTGGCGCAGGTCTATGAGCACAGAAAAGCTTTATCTTCAAAGAAGAACAACGTGGTTTACGAGATTGAAGGATCCTATACGCAGCGTTGCTGTGCTGTTTATGACCACAAGCGACGGCCGGTGGCTCAGATCAAGCGTAAGGAGGAGGCTGTGAGAGGGGTAGCGTTTGGGATCGACGTCTTCCGTCTCGTTGTACAACCTGAAGAAATTCATCCCTCCATGGCCATGGCCCTTGTTATCCTTCTTGACCGGATGTTCGGATCTCATTATTCCATTACCAAGCGATTTTCGACTTGTTGAAATTCAAGAATCCCAATAAAAGGCGGCTCAACCAGTACTCAACATAACTTGTCGTCGGGAAGTTGCTTCAGCGGAAAATCCTCCGCTTTGCGTATATAAAATTCTTATGCAAATTTCGCCTACATACATGACTCAGTTACCTGTTACCTCCCTTATTATCTTTTCCCTTTTTTGTTTGTGTTTTGTGCTTATTTGCTCCACAGCTAGTCTTTTCCTTTTAAATAAAAGACTAAGCTAAGAGTGGGAATTGTAAATCTTTTTGTAAAGCACATACAAGGACAAATATCTACATCGAATACTAGGAAACTTTAAAGCTGCCACTCCTTAAATCTAAGCACTCTCCACTGTGAATTTCTTCTTCCTCTCAAAACTCATTTGAGTATAGGCGATAACAGTAAAAAGTAGGATTGTCATTAGTTTTATCTAATTTGTTTACATTTGGTGTTGATATTTTAATACGTCTTAAAAAATGTATTACCTATTCTATTTGGGCATACTATATACCCTCCCGGCCAAATGTCTCAGGCTAACGGACGTACATCCTAGGCAATGGGTCTATTGGCCTATCTTCTTCAGCTTCTTTCCCATTTTCTCTTTTCTTTAATTTCATCTTAAATAAGTTATGTCTAATACTTCACAAAGTTCAATGTATTTCATAAAATGCCATATTAGACACTGTATAGATTAATGTAAGCTGAGGACTTCAATGACTAATAAAAAACCTGGCCGATGATTTTGAGATTGCAGACTTTCAAAAATGAGTTTTTGTCGAATAATATTTATATAGGATATAAGGTTTTACTCATCTATTGATAATTAATTGTTGTATGTTATTGAATAAAGGGGCTTGCAACTATTATAATTAGGTGGCACGTTGAGCCAATAACTAACCAAAGCTCGCCGTTGAAAAGTCACTTCAGTGATGTTGACACCGCGACATCACAAAACAACATAAAGTTTGAAAATGTCACGATCCCTGACTTTCCACCTTACGATATTATAATGGCACCTAATTTCTAAGATTAGGTAAGCATAACACACATTAAGATTTAAAAAAAATAACAATTTAGATATTTGCTTAAACTGGTAATCTATTCATATTAAAACCAAGCAGTACAACTGTCAATAACTCTCAAAACTTGGTGGAACCGAGTCACAAGCTCTACAGAGAATACGCTAATAATATCTAAGTACAATATTGCTATGAAATGGAAATAAATACTAATATAGCTAAAAGTAGAAGATGACTCCGAGACATGCGAGCGTCGAACAGGTGTACCTTGAAGTCTCCGAAAATAACTGGTCAATCACTGTCGTCTGGCACGAGCGAATGTACCTGGATCTGCACAAAATATGCAGAACCGTAGCATGAGTACAACACAATGATACCTATTAAGTATCAAGCCTAACCCGTAGACTAGTGACGAGGCCGGTCAAGACACCTACTAGGACAAGAAAACTGAACAAAGTATAATATAAACTAATATCGAAAAAGCGAGGAAAATAATGATAACAAAGCAGTACAATAACGTAGGCTAACAACGGAATTAAGGCAATAAAGGCAACAAGGAGTGAACACATGATAAGAACAATAATTATTCAAATACGGACAAATACAAGTAAGACAAATGAGGAAATAACCAAAACTGTTCAACCGACAAGCATTTTTAACGAAGAATGTACAACAAGAATCACAATCGAGGCACCACACGTCATATCTACATTTTCACAATTAATAATCACAATCTTCCTTATATAGCCATGTGAGCCTTGCATTTGTATTTTTGAAAACTTTTTTTCCGAAAAGGCTACACATGCGTAAATCCTACCTTATGTCGCCGCATGCACATAAACCCTTATTCTTATACCACCGCATGTGCATCAATATCACAAACACAATAATAACTCGCACCACACATGCCCATACGCCACAACACTGCCAAAATCAACAATATCAATATTACCATAACACATAGCCCACGACCACAATATGCATAAGAGTCTCAATACCAACAAATAAATGAGAAGCAACTCGACAAGGAAGGATATATCAATAGTCACAACTTTAACATCAATGTGGTATTAGCCTTCACAACAACAACTTCAATAACCCACAATTTAGGTAATTCCCATTAAATAGCAACTTGCAAATTCAAGTGCAAAACATAAGTTTAACAATGAAGAGATAGCATGAAATAGAAACTAAGTCTAATGCATGAGAACAATTCAACAATGACAGAATGGCATGTAACAACTACTACAATAAAATGAACGCGGGAGTAACTTTGACAATAGAAGATAGAACATGTAATGACAACTTCTATTGAAGCATGCAAGAATAAAATTAACAACAAAATATAGAACAGTGAATAATAACTTCAATTAAGTGCTTATAAGAATCCTAAGAATCTAATCCCGTCAAATAACACATATAAGCCCGTGTACACACTCATCACCTCATGTACACATCGTTCACATACTTCAATCAGAACAATCAACCCAAATCCTATGGGGTAATTTTTCCTACCTAAAGATAGACAAGATACTTACCTCGACTAGGCCCAACCCTCAAAAATAGCTTTTCCCTTAAAACTCGCCTCCACATGGCTCAAATTTAATAAAATATGACTTAATATCATCAAACAATGCAAGAGAAATCAATTATGATAAATAAAGCTACGGACTTTATACAATTCCCCAAAAGTAAACCCTGGACCAGCTCGGTCGAAATTCCAGTCCAAGGGTAGATCTTGACTAGCCATAACTCCATGAGTCAGTATATGTGTTTTTTTTTTTCAAATCTGAGTCCAATTCGATTCTCAAATCTCAAATTATCATTTTTAAAACTTTAGACAAAAATCCCAAAATTTCTCTTTGATTCTCATAAATTTGATATTATCTTATACATAATCGTGAAATATAGTTGGACATTGATTAAAACTACTTACCCAATGGTTGTAGGTGAAAATCCCCTTTCCAAATTGCCTCATACCGAGCCTAGGGTTCTAAAATGAGAGAAAATGAAATGAAATCCCGACTTTCCGGTCCTTTGTTCAGTTGTAGATGTCATAATTACGACACATGGTTCGCACTTACGAAGAAAGCCTCGCAATTGCTGCTCCTGGCAGTCTAAGGGGAAGTCGTAAATGTGATACTAGGTTCGCATTTGCGAACCCTGTTCCCATCGCAAATGCAGCAAAAAATGCCGCAAATGCGATCCTACCTAGACTAGCCTATCTTCGCAATCGCGAGTGGGACATCACAATTGCAATACCTACTCCCCCATTATTTACTTTGCAATTGCGAGGGTGGTGCTCGCAAGTGCAATAACTGCAGACCAGCACACCAGCAACCCAAAATGAGTTAAATCAAATCAGCCACACGTCCGAAACTCACCCAAGCCCTCGGGGCTCCAAACCAAACATTCACACGAGTCTAAGAACATCATACGAACTCGCTCGCGCGATTAAAACAAAATATAACATCTTGAATTAAGGATCGGACATCAAAACACATGAATTTCAAAAGAAAACTCAAGAACCTCTAGACTTGCAACCAAGCGTCTGAATCCAATCAAACCAACTCCAAATTAAACCAAATTTTGCATATGAGTTTCAGATAGCAAATGGACCTATTCCAAGTCCCAAAATCAAATTCTGAACCCGATAGCTAAAAAGTCAACCAACAGTCAAACTTGAGAAAGCTTCTAAACCTCAAATTGTCAACTTTTGGCAAAACATGTCAAATCAACCTAGGGATCTCCGAATTTGATTTCGGGCATACGCCCAAGTCCAAAATCACGATACATATTTATCGAAGCCATCAAAACACCATGCCTCGATCGTTTTCACAAAAGTCAAACTTTGGTTAACATTTTCAACTTAGGCTTCTAAACCAAGAACCAAAGGGTCTAAATCAACCTAAAACCTTCTAGGAACGAGATTAACCAACCCCGCAAGTCATAAAACTAAAAATACACATGTCTAAAGCATCAAAAGGGGAAACGGGGCTCAAATACACAAAACGACCAGTCGGGTCGTTATATTCTCTCACTCTTAAAATAAATATTCGTCCTCGAACGTGCATAGAGACATACCTGAAGTGATGAAAAGATGAGCATAACGACTCCGCATGTCGTGCTCGGTCTCCCAGGTCGCATCCTCGACCGGATGACCCCTCCATTGAACCTTCCCTGAAGCAATGTTCCTGGACCTGAACTTTCAAATCTGCCTGTCCAAGATAGCCACTAGCTCCTCAACATAAGTCAAATGCTTGTCCAATAGGGCTGAGCTGAAATCTAATACATGTGATGGATCACCATAACACTTCTGAATCATGAAAACATGGAACACGGGGTGAATTGGTGATAGGCTGGGTAGCAATACAAGTCTGTAGGCCACCTCACCAACTCTCTCAACGATATCAAAAAAAATATACCTAGGTCTCAACTTTGCCTTCTTCCCAAACCTCATCATACCTTTCATGGTTGACACCCGAAGCAAAACCCTCTCTCCTACCATAAATGCTACGTCACGAGCGCTCCGATCAGCGTAGCTCTGCTGCCTGAACTGTGCTGTACAAAGCTGATCCTTAATCAACTTGACTTTCTCCAAGGCATCCCGAACCGAATTAGTGCCTAAAAACCTAGCCTCTCCCGGCTCAAACCAACCAACAGGAGAGCGACACCGCCTCCTATATAAGGCCTAATAAGGATCCATCTGAATACTCAATTGGTAGCTATTGTTGTAGGCAAACTCTGCAAGCGGTAGAAACTAATCCCATGAACACCCACCCCCGAAATCCATAACACAGGCACGCGGCATATCCTCCAAGATCTGAATGGTGCGCTCGGACTGCTCGTCTATCTGCGGGTGAAATATTATACTCAACTTAACCCATGTGCAAACTCACATTGCACGGCTCTCCAAAAATGCGATGTGAAGTGCGTGCCTCAATGGAAGATAATGGACACCTACACGCCATGAAGACAAACAATCTCAAGGATATAGATTTGGACTAGCTGCTATGAGGAATAGATCGGAATGAATTGTGCCAACTTGGTCAACCTATCCACAATAACCCACACTACGTCAAATTTCTTCAAAGTCCATGGGAGCCCAACAACAAAATCCATGGTGATAAGCTCCCACTTACACTCGGGAATCTCAAGTCTCTGAAGCAAACCACCCAGCCTCTAATGCTTGTAGTTCGCCTGCTGACAGAGTTCTTGAGCCGAGCCACAAACTCTATTATATCTTTCTTCATTCTTCTCCACCAATAATGCTACCTCAAATCCTGATACATCTTGGCGGCACCCGGATGAATGGAATCTCGCGAATCGTGGGCTTCCTCAAGATCAACTCATGCAACCCCTCTACATTGGGCACACACATCCTGCCATGCATCCGCAACACCCCGTCATCTCCAAAAGAAACCTCCCAGTAATCGTCGTGCTGCACTGTGTCAAGGAAAAAAAAATGGGGGACGTCATATTGACGTGCTCTGATGCGCTCATACAAAGAAGAATGATAAACCACGCAAGCAAGAACCTGACTGGGCTCCAAAACATCTAATCTCACAAACTAATTGGATAAATCTTGAACATCCATGTCTAGTGGCCACTATGCTGCCGGTAAATTTTCCAAAATGCCCATACTCAGCCGTTTTACTCAAGGCATCGGCCACCACAGTGGCCTTCCGGAGATGATATAGAATAGTGATATCATAGTCTTTCAGCAACTTCAACCATCTCCGCTGCCACAAATTAAGGTCCTTCTGCTTGAATGGATGCTTGAGACTCTAGTGGTCGGTATAGACTTCACATAGAACACCATACATATAGTGCCTCCAACTCATCAATACATGAACAATAGTTGCCAATTCTAAGTCGTGCACATGGTAATTCTTCTCATGAACCTTCAACTGCCGAGACGCGTAGGCAATCACCCAACCGTCTTACATCAACACCTTGCCAAGCCCAATACACGTTGCATCACAATACATAGTGTAAGACCCCAAACCTATAGGAAATACCTACATTGGGGCCGTAGTCAATGCAGTCTTGAGCTTCTAAAAGCTCACCTCACACTTGTCGAACCATCTGAAAGGTGCACCATTCTGGGTCAATCTAGTCAAAGGTGTAGCAATAGATGAGAAACCCTCCACGAAACAAAGATAATATTCGGCCAAAACAAGGAATCTCGGAATCTCAGTAGTTGAAGTTGGTCTAGGCTAAATCTAAACTACCGCAATCTTTTTCTGATCTACCTTGATCCCCTCACCACACACCATATGACCCAAAAACGCCATCGAATCAAGATAGAACTCACACTTGAAGGATTTTGCATATAACTTCTTCTCCTCAAGGTCAGGAGCATGATTCTCAAATGTTGCTCATGATCCTCCTGGCTGCGAGAATAAACCAAGATGTCGTCAATGAACACGATGACGAAAGAATCAAGATATGACTGGAATACATTGTTCATCAAGTGCATAAATGCTGTTGGGGCGTTCGTCAGCCCAAATGACATCACAAGAAACTTGTACTGATGATACCCTGACCTCAAATCAATCTTCAAGAACGCTCTGCCACCTTGAAGCTGATCAAACAAGTCATCAATACACGGTAATTGGTACTTATTCTTCACTGTAACTTTGTTCTGCTGCCTATAATGAATACACATGCGCATCGTACCATCCTTCTTCTTCACAAATAGAACCGGAGCACCCCAAGGTGAAACACTCGACCGGATAAAATCCTTATCAAGCAATTTCTGAAGTTCTTCCTTTAACTCATTCAAAATCCACTGGTGCCATATGATATGCTGGAATAGAAATGGGCTGAGTGCCCAGCACAAGGTCAATACCAAAATTGATATTCCTATCGGGAGGCATGCCCGGTAGGTCTGCTGGGAACACATCTGAGAAATCTCTCACTACCGGAACTGACTCAACGGTATGAGTATAAGCACTGGCATCCCGCACAAAGGCAAGATATGCTTCACACCCCTTCTCAACCATCCGATGCGCCTTAAGAAATGACATAATTTTTCTAGGAAAATAATCCAATGTACCCCTTTACTCCAACCACGGCAAACCTGGCATAGCCAATGATACACTCTTGGCGTGGCAATCCAGAATAGCATGATAGGGTGGAAACCAATCCATGTCGATGATCACGTCAAAGTCCACCATGCTGAGTAATAATAGATCGACTCTGGTTTCATATCCACCAATAAAAATTAAACATGACTGACAAAACGATCAACAACAATAGAATCTCCCACAAACATGGACACACATAGAGCACTCAAAGAATCAAAAGATATATCAAAATATGGAGCAAAGTAAGATGACACATATGAATAAGTGGAACCCGGATCAAATAAGACTGATGCATCCCTATGGAAGACAAGAACAATACCAATAATGACAGCATCCGATGCAACCGCCTCCGTCCTACCAGGAAAATCATAGAAACAATCCTGGCCTCCCCCTTTAGGGTGGCCTCTACCCGCCTGACCTCCACCCCTAGCTGGTGGTGCAGGTGGAGTGGCAACTGGAGAAGCAGCCATGGCCTGTGAACCCTGTGGAATCCGTGGAGCCTGTGCAGTCTCTGGAGGTGCACCCTTCCTGAGTCTACGGCAGTCCCTCACCATATGTCTGGTATCACCATAATCAAAACAATCTCTCGGTGGGCGTGGCTGCTAAAACTGACTTTGGCCTGGTAGGCTAGATTGACCGCTGAAGGCACCTCAAGCAGAAGGTGCACTGGAAAGTGGCTGTGCATAATGGGCAACCTGAGATCTCAGAATAGTCGGAGCACTGCTAGTAGTTGGAAGTGCTGGATGAAATGGCCGACTCACATATCCCTTGCCATGATGGGCTGAAACTGCGGCGTGGCCACCACTAAATCCTCTAGTACCTCGAGGCCTCTTGGCCTCCCTGTCCTCTCTCTCTTAGCCCCGCATACCCTCTAACTTCCAAGCGATCTCTACCACCTGCTAAAACGGAATATCCGTCTCCAACTCTCGAGCCATGTTGAATCTAAGACCATAACGGAGCCCCTCGATGAATCCACGGACTCACTTTCTGACTGTAGAAACCAAACAGGTGCATGTCGGGACAACTCACTGAATCTAATGGCATAATCTAACACAGACATAGTCCCTTGATGCAGCTACTCAAACTCTATGCGCCATGCATCCCGAAGGGTCTGCGAAAAAAACTCTCTCAAAAACATCTCTAAAGATCGAACCCAAGTGAGTGGGGCTGCATCAGTTGGCCTACCCTCCTTGTAAGCCTGGCAGCACCTATACACTACTCCTGACAGCTAAAATAAAGTAAAAGCAACTCCGGTCACCTCCACAACAACCATGGTACAGAGAATACTGTGGCATATCTCTAGAAAACCCTGCGCATCCTACCATTAAAAGTAGGAGGGTCATACTTATTGAACCTCTCAAGTCTCCTATACTCCTTCTCAGATGCCTCTTGTCTGACATCAGGCTGAACCAGTATGGGTTGTGCTGGCATGACACCTAGGACTTGATCAATGTGGACCCGCTGCTCTAGGGTATGGTCCGCAGGAGTCTGATCTCCTCGCCCAATCTGAGATGCAGCTGGTGCAAGGGGAATCAATCCTGCCTGAGCTAGAGTACCGAACATGTTCAAAAATTGTGCTAGGGTCTCCTGAAGTTCAGGGGCAACAACAGGCGCCTCGGGTGGCTGTCACCCAACTGGAGCTACTGGTAAATCCTTAGTCGCTTCTCGGGTAGGTGCTCTGGCTGCAGCACGTGCTCCTCCTCGACCTCTACCCCGCCCCGACCTTGCGCAGCTCTAGCAGGAGGTGTGAGTGTTTGATCATCTGATCTAGCAGTGCGTGTCCTCACCATCTGTAAGAGAACAGAAAGACAAAGACTCAGATTTCAAAGTTAACAAATTCGCACGATAAAGAATCAAAGAAGTGGAATTTCCTAATAGTTCCGTAGGCTCATGAATATAAGTACAAACGTCTGTGTACTGATCCGCAAGATTCTACTAAACTTGCTTATGACTCATAACACCTATGGGCCTAGAGCTCTGATACCAACTTGTCATGACCCCAAATTCCCACCTTAGGATGTCGTGATGGCACCTAGTCTCTAAGACTAGGTAAGTCTAACATACATCAAAATTTAGCAAAAATAACAATTTAGATATCCGCTTAAAACGGTAATCTATCATATTAAAACAAATTAATACAGCTGTTAATAACTCTTAAAACTCAGTGGAACCAAGTAAGCTCTACAGAGAATACACTAATAATCTCTAAGTACAATGCTATTATGAACTGGAAATAAACAGTAATACAGCTAAAAGTAGAAGGTAACTCTGAGGCCTGTGAGCGTCGAGCAGGTGTACCTTGAAGTCTCTGAAAATAACTGGTCAATCACTGGCGTCAGGCACGAGCGAAGTTACCTGTATCTCCATAAAATGTGCAGAAGTGTAGAATGAGTACACCATAATGGTACCCTGTAAGTGTCAAGCCTAACCTCATTAGAATAGTGCCGAGACCAGGTCAAGACTCCTACTAGGACAAGAAAACTGAACAAAGTATAATCTAAACTAATATTGGAAAGAAAGAAAACAAATGATAACAAAGTAGTACAATAACGTAGGCTAACACCATAATATATGGCACTAAAGGTAACAAGGAGTGAACACGTGATAAGAACAACAAGTAATCAAATACGGACAAATACAAGTAAGACAAATGAGGAAATAACCCAAACTATTCAACCGACAAGCCTTTTTAACAAAAAATGTACAACAAAAATCACAATCGAGGCACCACACCTCATATCTACATTTTCACAATCTAAAATCACAATCTTTCTTATATCGCCGTGTGAACCATGCATTTGTATATTTTAAAACATTTTTCCCGAAATGGCTACACGCGCTTTAGCCCCCTGATGGTAGGCTATAATCTCGTGTTTTGGTCGCTTATTGCACTCTAATTCACTATCCTTTACTTGTTTTGAGCTTTAATTGGTAGTGTTTTGCACTTATTACGTGTTTTATGCCTTGTAAGAGTTATTCTCTAGTGATGTAGATGTTACAGAGCTAAATGGAGCTATTTGGATCTTTGAAGTTTGAGTAAAATCCCAAGAGATTAAGCCGGGATCATGTTCTGGGGTTGAGGACCAAGTCTGGACATCAAAAAGCAAGTTTGATCCGTACTATGAGAAATCCCCACTGCCGCGGCGCGTGGGGCTTCGCCTGAGGTGTCACACTTGTGCATTTCCCTGTTGTCTGTTAGAGCTTAGCTCTCTGGATATCCCCACTAATGCCCTGCATGGCATGTCGCCCCATGCAGCGTGCCTGTCTAATTTTTACAGAGTAAATATCCTATTTCGGCTAGAAAAAGGTGATTTCGTTTAGGCCCGACCCTACTTGGTATAAATACATGAAAAAATATTATTTTCTGGACTTTTAGCATATATTCGACCTAATGAGGCTAAGGAGGAGTTGGAAGAACGCATGCACAAGGATTTCATCATTCCTTCCTCACTCAAGACACGAGTTTGGATTGAATTTATATTTTCCTATACTTTAATTTTATTGGTGATGAATTGCTCCATATCTATAGAGTATTTCTCTTTAGGGTTTGATGGTTTTGGTGTATTGATGATTGTTTGTGGATTTTAGCTCTAGTTTTATGTATTGAAGCGTTTTTGGATGATTTAAATGGTGCATCTATATTCACTTGTTCATGTAATCGAGAGAGGCATAACTTGTGATATCTTTGCATTATATTGTTGGTTGAGTTCATTGATTTTTCTTCGTAATCGAAAGAGGCTAGTTGAATCATTGATTAAACCTAGTTAGGAGAATAATTGAAAGGGGTTTTCCTAAAGACCAATCCACTACGAATTCTTATATATCTTCACCTGCTCAAATTGTTTCATCTCTTAAGGATAAGACTTAATCGAGAAAGGAGTTTTTACTGAACGTTTAAACTAATAACTGAGTGAATTCGAGAGACTCACTTGAATATTAAAAGTGAATTATCTAGAGTTAGATCTCAAACAATTATCTTACACCTATCCTATCAACCCCTATTTCCTCCCACTGATAACTTCCTTGCTTATCTTTGTTCCGACTGTCATTAGTCAATAACTTTAGATTCTTAGTTAATTTTAGTTAGAAATCATATAAATCTCAATTGTTGAACATCTTGAATAGAAATCAAGCTAGAAATTACAAGAATACTCTTTAAATCCAATCCCTGAGGATATGATATTAGACTATACTATATTTGACTAGCGACAGAATTTAAGTGCGTGTTTTGCAAATTTTGGCGCCGTTGCCGGGGATTCTCAATCAATAGTGTTTGAAATAGTTTGTAGTGCTAATTCACAAATTTTTCTTTGTATTTTATTTTTCCTTTTTACGGTCGGTGTTCTTTGACTGTGCGCAAGTTACAGTTTGAGGTTGGTGCATGACTCGAGCTTCTTCCAAAGAAGTGCTACCATACAAGCTAGAGATAGAAAAATAACTGTGACAACTGAGGAAGGAAAGAAATCTCACATAGATGTTAGAAAAGTTTGGAAAACTCAACCAAAGAAACTATGGCTGGAAATAGTGATGATAATGTAGATTTGGCTGCTAGAGAGGCAGCCCAACAATGAGAAAAAGCTACACGAGATGCTGAGGAAGTAGCTATTAGAGATGCACAGATTATCAATGAAGAAGAGAGGGGTCAGAGAATTGCTCAGAATCAACCCTTGGCTGCAGACAAGTTTGGAAATATAGCTCCCATGCATGGGAGATCACTGGGCGATTAAGCTAGACTGGTCTACAATCAAGCCTTATCAAGTGTGAGACCACCTCCAATTGTAGCAAACAATTTGAATTGAAGCAAGGGTTGCTTCAAACCCTTCAGAATTGATGTGTCTTCAGAGGGAAGGTGAACGAAGATCCAAATACACATCTAATGGACTTCAAAGCTTACCCACAAAGATGATGCAAAGCAGTGGCTTCGAAGCTTACCCACAAGTTCGATTACAACATGGGAGGAGATGACCAGAAAATTCCTTGATAAATATTTCTTCTTTGCTAAAACGGGCAAGTTTAGAAGAGAAATCCATAACTTCTTCCAGAAAGATATGGAAACAGTTTTTGAAGCATGGGAGAGGTTTAAGGAGATCATTAGAAAATGTCAACATAATTGAACTTTGGATGCAACTCCAGGACTTTTGGGATGGATTGACACCGGCCTCGCGTAGAAGATTGAGCAATACAGCTGGAGGCCCGTTGATGAAGAAGACTCCAGAGGAGATAGTTACAATTGTTGATGAGTTATCTGAAGATGCTAATCAGTGGCCCTCTGAGAGTGCTGAAAGAAGAAGATTGACTGGTGTTCACTAGGTTGATGCTAACACATCTGTGCAGGTACAGGTTGATGTTATGGCTAATGAAATAAGGAAGCTGACCTTATCCTCGATACAAAGTGAGCCTCATGCAGCGTGTGATATATGTGGAAGAAGACACCCTACTCATGAGTGTCAAGCCTCAATTGAGGAAGTGAATGTTGTGGGAAACTACAATTTCAATGCAATGGGTCAGAAGCACCCTGGTTTTTCTTAGATTTCACCTGGGGTACTGCGAATGCATGGCAACAAAATAACTCTAAACCCCAAGGACAAGGAGCTCCAGCATAACAAAATCAGCAGAGGCAGCAATTTCAGCCCTAACAGCCCATTCATCCTGGTCTAGAGGATCTAATGAAGGCCTTTATTATCAAGACAGATGAGAGGCTGGACGCCCATGGAGTAGCTATCAAAGAGTTGGGCACATATTTTCGAACTTGGAAAGACAAGTGGGACAGATTGCAACAATACTTTTTGAGAGGGCTCCGGGAACTTTCCCCGCTGATACAGAGAGAAATCCAAAAGAAACAGATGCTGTAACCTTGAGAAGTGGGCAAGTGTTGAAAGATCCCACCCTGATCGAAAATGATGTGAAGCTTAACAAAGAAAGTGGGGAGCAGCTGAAGAATGATGTTGATAAAAAGAAAAGGGCCATATGAAAGCTGAGAAAAAGAAGAAGGGAGAAACTTCGAGAAGGGAGGAACCTAAGGAGAGCCAGCATATGCCTGCTTTACCTTTCCCCCAAAAGTTATATAGAGAAAATCTGGACAAGAAGTTTAAGAGATTTCTGGATATGCTGAAACAAGTTCATGTAAATTTGCCAGTCACAGAAGTGCTCTCACAAATGCTTGCTTATGCCAAATTCTTGAAGGTGATCCTTACAAAGAAGAGGAAGATAGAGGAGACTTCAGTGGTCAAGCTCACAAAGCATTGCAGCGCGATATTGCAAAACAAACTCCCACAAAAATGTGGATATCCTGGGAGTTTTATTATACCTTGCTCCTTAGGAACTATAAATTTTGATAAGTCTTTATGCGATTCTGGTGACTCAATTAATCTAATGCCCCTATCTATTTACATAAAACTGGAGAAGGAGATTAGAGAGATAAGGTGTTGATGCAATATAAAACGCGAAAACAAGAAAACAAAGGATAGAAGCAAGACGCTCTATTAATTATCAAGATAACAAGTAGGAACTAGTCTAATTACCTTCTTGATGAAATCAAGGAGTACCTATGCTATACGAATGACCCTCAAGATAACGATGATCTTGCAAATTGTTTGATCAAACAAAGGAACAAGTTTAATTTTGAATCACACCAAAATTGGACAAGTTAATTCACACGATTTTTGGGAGCAATGTTGCTGCCGTTTTTTATTGAAAATAATGTCAAAAAGGTGTCAAAATAATGAAGTGTTTAGGCTTATATAGAATGAGCCTTTACCTAAATCAACTAGGAAAAGAATAACTAGTTAATCTAAATCAACTAGGAAGTAACTAATTAACAAAAATGACACAATTTGTCTAAGTTTAAAGAATAGTCACGCAGGACCCCTTAAGTAAGAATCAATATCTTCTATAGCAACAATATAATACAACATAAACACAAATGTACATCTTCAACGCAAGATTCGTCCATAGCAAGATATATGGGCGCTTGGCTCTTCTCCAAGGCTAACCAACGCCTTGTCTTGTCTTATCCAATATTGATGGCATGAACATAGCTTGATCAGGTTGTCCTGCATCAGGTCTACACCTATATCTTTACAGCTGGCAGACCAAAAGACTATAATACCCAAGGGGATAGTGGAAGATGTGTTAGTTCGGGTGAATAAGTTCGTATTTCCTGTGGATTTTATAGTGGTGCATATGGAGAAAAACAAGGAGGTCCCCCTCATCCTAGGAAGACCATTCTTAGCAATGGGTAGAGCTATATTGGATATACACGAGAGAAAACTCGTGCTTAGTGTGGGTGAGGAAACTGTGATGTTTAAGATGGATGTAGAAAAGGGGGTGGAAAAAGAAAAACCAGCTTCAAGTGTTGAGTGGAAGGTGAAGGGCTCAAAAGAGAAGGCTGCACTAAGTGAGAAAGATAAGTGTGTGGTGTACCCCAAGAAGGCTGAGAAGAAGCTATCCGCATGGATGTGTGCATTCGTTAGAAGACAAGGAATGGAGCCCGACTTCAACTCAGACCCCGACTAGTTGTTTAGGGAAGTTTTCTTTACCTTATGCTTTTTAATTATGTGTCATAGGGACATGCCACAACTTAAAGTGCGGGTGGGGGATATGTTGTATGTATGTATATTAGTTTTAGTTTTGGTTGTTTTAGTAATTAGAGATAGAAAAAAATGAAGAAAAAAAATCATAATAAGTCGAAATAAAAAGACAAAAAATATTTTCTTTTATAGGTAGTGTAATAATTCTCCCTTGGTTTTTCTTTGTGTTGCGGTTCTTTTTCAAGGGTTTTGTTTGAACCGAGTGTAGTTAGTTCTTATTTTTTTTGTGGAGTAGGAAACGTTGTGCTATGATTTGAATGGAAGGCAATATCTCTTGACTCTATTATACCTTGAGAATAGTAATACATTAGTTGTAATGCTTAGGCTTAGTTTTTGACTCTTGTATAAGTACGTTAAATTGTTTGATCTTAACTTTACTTAACTGTTTTGACTAGAGTGTCCTGATAGTACAATCTTGAATGAGTTATGTGCCATCTATGTGTGAGGTTTTGTTTTATTTTGTGCATTGCATTTGATGTCTAGAACTTGCCCCGTGTATTTGCAAAGCGAAATAGTTGTTTATTAAGTTTTGGAAGTGATTTAGGCATTTCTTTGTTCAGCCAGTTATATGCTTTTGCCCACCTAATTGTTATATATCTTAGTTAACCTCGTTGAGCCTGTACTCCTGTTTCTTTGGCAACCACATTTCAAGCCCTACCCATTTGTTTGAATTGACCATCTATTTGTACCTTGTACCTCTCGTGAGCACTTGAATTTGGTATGAACTTTGTAAAAGTTGAAGTGTGGGGTTGTTGGTTTGGCTTTGAGTGGAACTAATGAATTGAGGAGAAAGGTGCAATGTTTTGAAAAAGTAAGAGTCACTTGAATTGAAAAAGAAAAGAAAAAATAGTTGTATTGTTGTGCAAAATATTCCTAGATAGTGGTGACTCTTGATGTAATTGTGCTTAAAGAAGTAGGGAGTTAATGTATATTGATGTGAAGGTAGAGTTATGGTTTGTCTTAAGTGTGGGTTTTGAATGGTTAATTGTATGTATTAAGTGCTTAGGGAGGTGTAGTCACTCTTATATCTAAATATATCCTACCCATCCCGCAGCCTGCATTACAACCAATTAAAGTCCTACTTGATCCTTGACTAAATGAGCTCAATTAGTAGAGTAGTACACTACGAGCAAGACTATGGTATGTCTTTTGTAGCATATGAATGTTGTTTCTAAGAGTGAGTGAATTCTTTCTATATTAAGCTCCTAATTCTTCTTAATTTCTATTGTGTGTGGAATGACTCTTTATTGTTGTGTGAGGGCACTAAATTCATGAAGGAAAGGTAATGTCGTTGACCTCTGTCTTAGTCTAAGTGAGCGGGGTGTGAAAAATGCGTGGTGCTTTTAAGTCAAATTTTGAGGCTACGATGTTACGATATTGCACTTAATCTATTTTAAATATTCTTGGTGTGATGAGTTATAAGAGTTGTTTAAAAATGTTGTGCCTATATAAAGTGTAGTTTGATTGCTCGACGACGAGCAATGGTTTAAGTGTGGGGTGTTGATGGTAGGCTATAATCTCGTGTTTTGGTCACTTATTGCACTCTAATTCACTGCACTTTACTTATTTTGAGTTTTAATTTGTAGTGTTTTGCACTTATTATGTGTTTTATGCCTTGTAGGAGTGATTCCGAGTGATGTAAATGTTATGGAGCTAATTCTAGCTATTTGGAGCTTTAAAGTTTGAGTAAAAGTCCAAGGGATGGAGCCGGGATCGTGTTTGGGGGTCGAGGACCAAGTCTGGACATCAAAAAGCAAGTTTGATCCGTACTCTGAGAAATCCCCATTGCCGCGCTTATGCATGTTGTCTGTCATAAACTTAGCTCTCTGGATTTTCCCACTAATGCCCCGCATGACGGGCCGTCCCATGCGGCGCGCCTATGCGAATTTTACGGAGTAAATGTCCTATTTCGGCTAGGAAAAGGTGATTTCATTTGGCCCCAACTGTCACGACCCAAACCGGAGGGCCATGACGGGCACCCGGGCCTTACTTGTCGAGTACCAATGTACATTTTATCTAACCTTTCTTATTACCTATAAGGGCCAATGAGATCAGTATAATTGGCAGACAATAATCCCATGATAATGACATAACCATGTCCTTCCAGATGATGATATAAACATATATATAACATGACCGACAAGGCTGTCATGAAAAACTATACAACAAAATAAATTTGCCAACAAGGCAATCCCAGCTATACATGAGTCGACACCTGTCTATGAGCCTCTAAAGGAACATAAGTGACGCAGCATTGCCAGAACAAGGCCCCGACATATCCATAATGCCTATAACAAAAATACATACCAAGACCACGGCAAGTCCGGAGGAGGAATCTCGCCAATAACCGCTGAACTGGCAGCCTACTGTGGTGGGGGAGCTTCGCCTACCAGTCTATAAGGACCTGCAACACGACATGCAGCGTCCACAAATAAAAAGACGTCAGTACGAATAAAGTACTGAGTATGTAAGACAGGAAAACATAATATAAGAACAATAATATGCATCGCGATAAGAAACATACAACCTGTACCATCTGAATGCCTCTGAGGGCGACTAACCATGAAATGCCTGATGTGCATATGCATATACATATATCCTTTGTAAAATCATCATATATATATATCTATATATATATACGCCTCTGTGGGCCTCATCTTCATCATATACATACGCCTCTGTAGGCCTCATCATCATCATACCCAACTGATCAGTGGTTGCACAATAGGTGCCATACCCGGCCGACTATAGCGCGGCTCGGTAGAGTAAAATAGCTGTCGACTATAGCGCGACTAAGTAGATTAAAAAATATACATATGTATAGTTGCACAATAGGTGCCATACCTGGCCGACTATAGCGCCACTCGGTAGAGTAAAATAAATAATGCATGCTGGACTCATAGGAATCACACTTTCTAAACCTTTCAAAGTGACGTAAGGTCGAAGAAACAATACACATCAATCCTCCCATAAGAGGGGAAACAATATAAGCGCTCCTAGATTCTAAGAGTATAGTATCTTTGAGGGCTCGTTCATTGCATTATGTATAATCAGAGTCGTGCAAAAGAAAGAAAGGGATGGTCTCACATACCTTGTATATAATTCCCAACCTCAATCTATGAATATTCCATGACTCCTTAGTCTACAATAAGAGAAATGACACTACCGTTATCGTTTAAGCGTCGTAACTATTATGTATCAACTGTAACCTATTTTGCGATGAAACAGACAGCACCTCCCCTATATATATGACTTCCCACAAGTTAACACAATCACAAAACAGCCCAAACAACATCAATAATAATATTAAGCCTCCCAAAACAGTCCAACAACCAACAACATTACTAGCAAGCCTTTCGACGTATATCTCACAAGTTCTAGCTTCAACGACTGAGCCGTAACTTGGATAATCTTAAATGCATGTAGGGTAAGAGGTTCCTTACCTTTAAAAAGAAAGAACAACTCCAATTTTCCCTTAATTGACCACGAAATATCCCTTCAATGCTGCCACAAGAACAAGGAAGCGAAGCTAGCAATCAATTAGGGTTTTTCGGTACTAGAATTACTTTAGAAGACTTGAAATTACCTAGGGTTGATATTTAAACTTGAGGGGGTATTTTACAGAACATAACCAACTTAAAACAACCTTCCACATGAGCTGTAACAACACAAAAATCAGCAACAACAAGAGGGAATAGGAACTTACTAGCGCCATGGGATTTCCGACACTTGATTTGTGTTGTTTGCCCTTTGTTTTGGTCTTGGATCATGAGAGAACCTTGAGAGGGTGTTCTTAGGGTTCTAATCTCTGAATATACTGAAAACAAATGAC
The DNA here is from genome assembly GCA_002018475.1 of Nicotiana obtusifolia. NCBI lineage: Eukaryota > Viridiplantae > Streptophyta > Magnoliopsida > Solanales > Solanaceae > Nicotiana > Nicotiana obtusifolia. The sequence continues at coordinate 4,030 of MCJB01052575.1, read as the reverse complement.
TTAAAACGGGGTTGAGGCGTGATATATATATATCCATATGTCTTAAACTGCCTATGTGGGCCTCATAGAGAGGTGCTTGGCGTAGTCTGGCGGAAACGCTAATATCTCCCAATTCTGAGATCATATCAACGAACGGTTTGATGTGTTGGAAGATAGACTCATAGATCTTTAATTTGGTAGGTAGATAACCCCGTAATTCCTTGTAAATTGGGAGAAAAGCTTAAAAATATTTGACCTAATGTTTAAGTACAATTATGAACCCAAGTTGCGACAACCTTTGTCGACTTTTGTTTCATAACTCGTTTGACTTCAAAACTTATGAAATGGATATTAAATGATTCAAATACCTTAAAACATGACCTCTTGGTAATATTGATCACCTCTCGATTTACCCGAAAATACGAGTTACAATATCCTTAATTCGTTTATCTTCTAATACTTGTTAACCACCCTTATACACCGTTGCATCATTTAAGACCAATTGGACTAAATTCTTATTATCTCAAAGGTAATCTCTTCTCGGACCTATGCAGACTATCTTACAGCATAAACTAACGTATACAAATATGGGTTGTAACAACAACCCTACTTGGTATAAATACATAGAAAAACGTTATTTTTTGGACTTTTGACATATATTCGACCTAAGGAGGCTAAGGAGGAGTTGGAAGAACACAAGCACAAGGATTTCATCATTCCTTCGTCACTCAAGACACGAGTTTGGATTGAATTTATGTTTTCCTATACTTTAAATTTTATTGGTAATGAATTTCTCCATATCTATGTAGTAGTTCTTTTTAGGGTTTGATGGATTTGGTATATTGATGATTGTTTGTGGGTTATAACTCTAGTTTTATGTATCGAAGCGTTTTTGGATAATTTAAATGGTGCATCTATATTCACTTGTTCATGTAACCGAGAGAGGCATAACTTGTGATATCTTTGCATTATATTGCTGGTTGAGTTTATTAATTCTTCTTATTAATCGAAAGAGGCTACTTGAATCATTGATTAACTCTAGTTAGAAGAATAACTGAAAGAGCTTTTCCTAAAGACCAATCCACTATGCATTCTTGCATATCTTCACGTGCTTAAATTTGGTTCATCTCGTAAGGTTAAGACTTATTCGAGAGAGGAGTTTTTACTAAATGTTTGAACTAATAATTGAGTGAATTCGAGAGACTAACTTTAATATTAGAAGTGAATTATCTAGAGTTAGATCTCAAACAATTATCTTGCACGTATCCTATCAACCCCTATTTCCTCCCGCTGACAACTTCCTTGCTTATCTTTGTTTCGATTGTTATTAATCAATAGCTTTAGATTCTTAGTTAATTTTAGTTAGAAATCATATAAATCTCAATTATTGGTCATCTTGAATAACAATCAAGCTAGAAAGTACAAGAATACTGTTTAAATTCAATCCTTGTGGATACGATATTATACTATACTATATTTGACTAGCGAGCAGAATTTAAGTGTGTTTTGTGCTCGTCACCCCCTTATTTCGTCACGTGGCTTCAAGTAATTCCCTTACTAGAAGCACACGCATAAATCCCATTTTATGTCGCCGCATGCACATTTACCCCTGTCCTTATACCGTTGCATGCACATCAATATCACAATACAATAATAACTCGCACCACACGTGCCCATATGCCACAACGTTGCCAAAATCAACAATATCAATGTTACCATAACACATAGCACACCGCTCAACCATAATGTGTACAAGAGTCTCAATAACAACAAATAAATGAGAAGCAACTCGAAAGGAAGGATATATCAATAGTCACAACTTTAACCTCAACGTGCTAATAGCCTTCACAACAACACCTTCAATTACCCACAATTTAGGTTATTCCCATTAAATAGCAACTTGCAATTTCAAGTTCAAAACATAAGCTTAACAATAAAGAGATAGCATGAAATAGCAACTAAGTCTAATACATGAGAACAACTAAACAATGGGAGAATAGCATGTAACAACAACTACGATAAAATACACGTGAGAGTAATTCACAATAGAAGCTAGAAAATGTAATGATAACTTCAATTGAAGCATGCAAGAATAAAATTGACAACAAATTGAAGCAACTTCCCATTCCCCCATGAGTCTATATATGTGTTTTATTTTCAAATCAGAGTCCAATTTGACTCTCATATGCCAAATTTTCATTTTTTCAAAACTTAGAAGAAAATTCCCAAGATTTCTCTTTGATTCACATAAATTTTATGTTAAATCTCATATATAATCATGAAATATAGTTCGAAATTGATGAAAACTACTTACCCAATGATTGTAGGTGAAAATCTCCTCCCAAATCGTCACCGAGCCTAGGATTCTAAAATGAGAAAAAATGAGATGAAATAATGACTTTCCAACCATTTGTTTAGTTGTAGATGTCACAATTGCGACACTGGGTTCGCAATTGTGAACCCTCGCAATTTTGAAGAAATCACGATAAGAACCTGCTAGAGCCATCAAAACGCTGTTCCGGGGTCGTTTTACACAAAAGTCAAACTTTGGTCAATATTTTCAACTTAGGTTTCTAAACCAAGAACCAAAGGGTCCAAATCAACCCAAAACCTTCCCGTAACGAGACTAACCAACCCCGTGAAATATAAAATTACAAAAACACATGTGTGAAGCATCAAAAGGGAAAACGTGGCTCAAATATACAAAACGACCGATCGGGTCATTACAGAAAAATAATTTAAGCGCAAAGTAATCGAAGAGGACATGGATTTTTTAGAACATTATTGAAAGAAAAGAACAAATAAGTGAGCATGTAAAAGATAGGTTGAAACAAATTGAACATGAGAGATCATCTGAAGAAACAACGGGAGTAAACAGAAAGTAGAGGGATCATCCAGATTGATATGTTGTTTATTATTGATATTTGATATTTAAAAATATTATTTTGCTGATGATATTTATTTGTGTCGTTTATATGTATTATGTAGCATCGGCGCATTTAGTAGGTATTGTATTGGTAAAGTACTTACACATGGATACGGGTCGGGGCCAGCCCAGTTAGAAAGAAGTATAACTCGGACATCCGGTTCGCGGGCAAAGAAGACATGAGACCGGATAAAGACTCGACCGGACTGAGACCTGATCGAAGCCGGATTCGACCGAAGTGGGAAGCATCATGGAACCGGATACCGGGTTCAAGATGGGTAATTAGCTCATCACCGGATATATCGCCATTAGTAATTGTCTCAACCGTTTCAGCTATCACCAACGCGATTTGGGGAGATTCTGTTACGGATTTTATGGGATCTATCTCATAAAATCCGCCATTTACCTTATTTGAAATAGTAATTGTAACCTATAAAAAGGGATTTTGACCCACAACTTGAGCCATCTCAGAATCATCAATAATATTACTCTCTCTTTAATCCTCAGGCAATTGCTATTGTCACTTTGACAGCTCTTTGTTATTTCTTTCAGAATCAACAGTTGAATCTTTCTTTCTCTGTATTGGAATTATTTATCTTAGAGTATCAATCAGTTTTACAGATCCTTAGCATCACGAACAAATTCAATTGTTATCCGATTTTCAGGGTAAATAGTTTGGCGCCCACCGTGGGGCTAAGGATATTAGTAAACTCTTGATACGTCCTCCAAAAACACAATTTTACACTTATTCTTTACGAAAGTCTTCTTCCTTTTTTGTGGGATATCAGGTCTAAGAAATGGCTACCAACAACGAATCCAACCGTCAAAACAGAGACGACATAATACCCGAACGGGAAGCGCCCGTAGACGTCAACTCTCAAGTGGCACTTAACACTGACCAAGCGTCAGGCTCGTCACATAGCATCAGAGGCGAAAACAATCCGAGAGTACAGCAAACCGGAGAAGAAGCGATCAGTTTAAAAATGATATTCGACATGCTTCAAGCTCAGCAAGCAGCTATAGCCCAACTGCAAAACCGGACCCAGGATCCAGTCAGAACAGATGATGTCCCTCCAGCGGCTACACCAATAATTGCGGAACCGGCCTCAGTGCAGCCGAATGAAA